>WEIT01027124.1:1732-57954 GCA_013389985.1 Dryoscopus gambensis
AGGTGAAGAGTTTCTAAATTTGCCTTTAGAGCCATTGTTTCCTAGATCAGAGACACAACATAAAGGGTCCCTTTCAGTGGCAGTCATTTCGCTGGTGTGCTGCCCAAAAGAACTCTTCAAGCTTTAGAGTGAGATGCAAGAAAATACTTTTAAGCAACTATTTAGTAGAAAACACTGTTTTGCTACTTTGAGCATTGTGGGATGTCCAGTTAGGGATTTAGACAATGACTAAAATCAGTTATGGCTATGGGCTGTTCACTGTCATAGTTATTAATATATTTGTATTCTAGTGACATATATGTTTAGGAACATAGATATGTTTTTAGAAAGTATATTTAATATACATGGTTTTAAAATGTTTGGTACAGACTTGATGTTCAAATGTAAAATCATGTTATGAAGTTCAATTACTATGCCAGGTGTTCACCTTGTTCATCTTCCCGAGCTAGTTCCTTCAATTCTCTGCTGCAAATTCATGCTCCAGATCCTCTTCCTTTCACTTGTGTTCCTCAGGAACATTTCCTTCCTGCTCTCTGAGATCTCTATAGCAAAAACCACAAGATTACATATCTTCAGTATACCAAGCTGCTCTCTTTTACATTCAACATTATGAACAATCAATATTTTTCTCTATGAAAATTCACATAAGATTATGCTGTGACAAGAAACTCAGTCTAGTGAGTTCTGGTGTGAATGCTACAGATACTTTATGCTGATGGTAATATGTACTTCTGCCTTGGAGTAAGGAAATCCTACTTTTGCCTGGCAGTGGCTTGGGTGCACCTCTAAAGACGACTGATGTTGGGTGTTGAGCAAAATCAGCCATGGGACTTTGTGCAGATAATATTGAATTAGAAACCCTGAAAGACGAGAGGTTAGTCTATGGAAGCCTTGGCAGTAGCAGGGAAATAATAATTACAGGCTGAAAATTACCTCTGTACCTCAAGCCTGATCATAAAACCAAAGAGCCTTGTGCCAGCTCTTTATTTTTCATCCCCTTTGTGATCCTCGGATCTTTGCCTACTTAAAAGTTTTAATGACTGTACATTATTTCTGGGAGGCTGCAGAGATCATGCATTTTCCCTGCTCTAGTCAGAAAGGGTCTGTTTTTCTCATAGCATTTCTTTTCCACTTGTCCTCAGAGCAACTGATTGTTCCTTTGGTTACCATAGGGACAAGAAAGACATTCAGCATATTCATACACAGTATTTTTACAGGCTGCCTTAAGCCTGCACGATTCCAGTAGCACGACACCATGCTATCTTTATTTATGTAAGACTTTATCTCCTCTCTCAAGGAAATGTACATTATGAACTCAGGACAAGCTCACAAGAAGCAACAAGTAGCACTAGTTATCTTATTAGCTCTTTTTTTCTTTTTTCATTTCTTCATTCTGTTTTTTAAAAGAAACTTAAAATAAAAACAGGAGAGAAAAAGTCAATTCAACCGCTTTTAAAACCTCTATGTCCAAAAGCAGAGATTGCCCTTAAGCCAACAGAATTATAATTACTTTTGTCTTACTCTCTTAGACCTAAATGACATACAGATGTAATAAAGACTAGAGAAAGTTAACACAAAGGCCATTTCATTTGTGTTCTGGGAGTAATAGAACAAGAATCCTTCCACGTTATTATTCATTAGATCAAAGCTGCATTATGCAGGAATGTTGTATTTATGTTCTAAACTTGGATGTCCCTCAGCAAAGGGCTTTAGACCCAAGCTTTGGTGATTAAATTAAATACTGAAAGTCTGATTAAGCACTTCAATGAAAAAAAAATTGAAAAACACTTGACCCATGCTTCACTTTTATTTCTGCCCTATTTTACTGAAAAAAGTAGTTTTTTCAGAAGTGCCCTGGTGGAATATTGTCCTGTTTATTTTTTCAGTGCACCTAGTAATTTACATGACAAGTGATTTTGGATGTTTTGGGGCTAGAGCAGAGATGCAAAGCACTTTAAACTATCCTCTGCTTGGCCAAAATTTCAGGGATCTAAAACCACTCAGCAGTTTAGAGATCCTTGCCCTATCTTTAAAACAGTGCACTCTTTAAGTGGAAGCTTGTTGTAAAATTGTTTTGTTGCTGAACCTGTGAAACCTCTATCCCTAACACTGGGATATTTTCTTAAATGTTTTCCTTACATTTGCTAGGCTTTGCCATTGTAAGAAATAGCATCCTTCTTCTTTTTGGAAATAAAGGCAAATTGAAAAAGCTCTGGAAAGTTCCAGTTCAAATTTGCCCCTTTCTCTTACATGAATAACTGTGTCTCAAACCAGACATTCTCAAAATATGATCTTCCCTGGGCTTTCTTTGTAAAGCTGACCCTGTTTTACTTCTACTGTGAAGGCACTTAAAGGCTGCTTGTCAGATGATCTGGCCAAGAGAGAAAAAATAAGGCTTCATTTCTGGGCATGGGTCAGAAAACTACAGTAGACCCAGCAGAAATCTCATATTTACAGAAATTTCCCCTAAGAGAGAAACATTTTCTTGGAGTCACATGCAAAAGACATCTGGCTATCTAAAATGCACTGAACATCCAGCTTTCCCCATACCATCTCCAGGTTAATAAATTTTAGCTCTGCCCTGCAAAGCTGTGCTATACCCCAGCTACCATAGTCTTTCCTGCTTCTCTTCTCCATTTTAATCTTACAGTACCATTTGCCCCTGGATTGGAATATGCAGCAAGTGTTTGTGTGAAAAACACTCAGTAGCAACCAAGTTGTGTGCTTGATCTGATAAAGCCTCACATCCCTGACTCCTGTGAGCTGTTCATGCTATGAGGTTACGTGAGAATTCATGCATACTTGGATGTGATGGGCTTCTAAAAATAACGAACTCCAATGTACATGCACACTGACAGCAGAAATGCCAGACATTCTTCGCTGCTCCAGGCTTTTCTACTGAATGTGTGTGCATACGAAAAAGAAACCAGTTTGAGGAATGAAACCACCGCCCAATAAGGCAGCACTCTAAGAATTGATTTAGCAGTTTCTTTGCTAATTGTCCATAGATTCTTTGTTTCAAATAATTGGCAGCTGTAGCCCAAAGTACTGTAGGTCTCCTCCTGCCCTTGGCTATTCTGCCAATTTGACTAACTGTGAAAAAAAATCAAAGGGAGGGCTGCAGTCAAAGGAAATTTATTATTGAAACAAAAGTGGATCTGCTTCCCTGCCAGACTTTCCATGGACAAAAGGGTATTTGTTTTCCCCTTGGTACCCACTGTGGCATGGCTTTCATTAGAAAGTTAGTGGGCCAAGGTTACAGCTGTACAGGATTGCCAGCCAGCTTTTGCAGCCAAATGGTCTAAAGCACTCCATGAGAGCACAGCTGTCTCATAGTACAATGAGGTGAGGAGCACATGATGAATAGCGAAGTCTGTGTCTGTGGGGGCAGTGAGGAAGGAGAACAGATCACCAAGGATATTGCAGAATGAAAGTAATACAAATTATTCAGAGCATTTGCTGTCAGTGAAATGAGCTATGTATCTGATAGTGCCTGAAAGAACAGATGGATTGAAACTAGAATGTCACATCCAGCTCATCTAATCTCTGGCCAAGAAGGGCGGGGAAACATCTGAATTCCCAGCTTCAACATAATTCCTTTGCTTATGGTTTCCAGTAAAATCCCAAAGCTGGAAGAGCCTGTTTCCCATTTGAGATGCAGCCAAGATTCTCAAAAAACAACAATTCTCAGGAGATTTCATAAGATTTTTTCCACAACCACATAAGCATTAGAAAAGATTTTGGCACGGTTGGTTCTGCCATCAACCCAAGATGTAATTTTGGTCAACTTAAACTCCAAGCATAAGTCGAGACCAAAAATCTTTCTTTCAGCCTATATTTACTAGAAAATATATCATACGTTTTTCTGTTGGCAGAAATGTCTGTATTTGAATTCAATAGTAGTGAACAAATCATTGTATTTATTGAATTTTATCCATCTTCCTTTGGACTTTAAAGTGCTCTGTTGCATCAATTATTTTTAAGTACAGCTACCCTTAAAATTAATCCAATGTGTGTTAAATCAAGAATACGTCCTTTTTTTGTTCCTTTGAAACCCTCCAGAGCCATGAAAGAACTGATAGACCTTGCTAATCCTGCCTGGCCTTCCACACCCCTGCCTGTAGGGCCAGGACACCATTTAAGCTTGGCCACACCCTCTCTGTCCCTGTCCAAACTATTTTGTGTGTCTTGTTATTTCCATCTTTTGCATCCGATGGGATCCTTGGCATTAGTTGTGGACCTGGATGTGGGGCTGTTGATGGACCGTGTTACCGCCCCATGGTTCTGCCCACCTGGCTTAGCCGTGTAGGACTGTGCCTGCTTGATGAGGGCATGACTTGCGCTGGATCACCTTCACCTTCATTGCCCTTAGGCAGCAGCTGGCCCTTGCTAATCCCTGGCATCAGATTTTTATAAATGGATTTCTTTCCTCTTTTTTTTTTTTTAATAGTATATATTTTAAAAGTATATTTTTTGTGCTCCACTCCACAGAACTACTTAAACCTCTCAGCTGATAGTTACACTTGGATTCTGTCTTTAAGGAAACAGAAATATGGTCAGACTTCATCATGAAATGATTTGTGTAGCTTGCCTCTGTTTCTGACTCAGCTCTTTATGCAGTATAAACACTCTTTGTACAAATACAAGCTGATGCCCAGTATAAGGAAAAAAAGGCTACAAGACTGGACAGTCCTCAGGGTTTGGCTGTAGCTCCATATTTTCTGAGAGCCTTCTGCTGCCAAAAGCCTAACTCATGAGGGTGAGCTAAGCAGTAGTGATAGACGAACTGGCAGCATGGACCCTTCTCCTGACACACATGCATGGGAGAAATAAATCATAGTGGCCAAACATCTTTAGTACCAATCAGCACCAGAAATGCCCTTGTGTCTTCATGTCCTCCTTGTTCTCTTTGTCACTTTTAAAGTCAGAAAAGATTAAGTCATGCCAAGTTTTCTTCCCTCAGCCCTATCTAGATTACCCAGTCCTAATTCCTTCAACATTTATGGGCCATGTTTTTAAGACCTTCAGTCATTTCTGTTGATTGTCTGGACTAACTCACATTCTTCTTGGTCTCCACTGCCCAAAAATGGATGTGGTGCTGCCCCTGAGGTCATGCTACTGACAAATTACTTCATGTGTTTTGCAAACAAAACTATTGTTTATCTATCCGAGTATGGTATGTTCTGGTTTTTTGTAGCAGCTTAACACTGAATCATTTTCATGACTCACTGTATTTTAGAAACCCGTTTCTATAGTACAAAAGATCATAATTATTCAGCCTGTCATTATACAGCTGATCGCTCTTATGTACAGAACTTGACACTGATTCCTGTATTCTTTCCCAGACAATACCTCTAATATTGCTCAGTGATTCTGTTGAAAGTCTATTTTTAGAACCACTTTTGTTAGGAGAAGGTGGCTAAAGCCACTGCCACTGACGCCAGATTATCACAGGTAATGTTTATAATGCCAGTTCTGTCACTCCACTTTGGAGCAGTCCAGATGCTGATGGCATGACAGACATCTCCACTTAGATGTTTGGGGTTAAGCATCTACAGGCATTTGAAGCACTGAAACTTCCACTGCAGGCAATGAAAATATGGTTCAGTGTGACTTATGAATATTTAAGGATTATTTACTTAATCAGCCATCAGTACAGTGATTCCTGGGTGTCATTTGAAATGCCCCGGCCTGACTCAGACATCTGCAGCAGAATGACAGATGTCATAGAGGAACGTGGAGACACTTGGGCCCTACTGGATGTCAGCAGGGTGTCAAAAAGGTGATCCTTTCAAAAGGACCTGAATGGCTGGATCCCTCTGATAGGTGGAATTAACCCCTACACAACTAATATAGGTTAATCGCCAGAGGTCACTTCCAACTCTGAGTATTCCGACTTTGTGATGGGCAGTGAAAGGAGGCAACAGCCACAAGTTACAACAAGAGCAATTCCAGCTGGATATGTGGATAAAAATTTAATTGTGACATTCATTAAGCACTGGAGAAGAAAGTCTATGGGATCTTCATCCTTGAAACAGTAGAAACTCAACTTGACAAGGCCCTGAACACCCTGACCTGGCTAGGTAGCTGGCCCTGAGACAGGGATTAGACTAGACAGCCTCCAGAGATAGCTACCAACCAAAATTTTTATTCTAAACAGCATGCAATGTTACTGCAATTTCTTTACTATTGCATTCACGCCACATTTAATTAGGCAATCAAGAGACAGAAGAAAAAAGAAAAAGGTAGGAAAGAATTAAGACAATTTCATTTCTTTAATTGACGAAAAACCGAAAGTCCATGGCAGCAAGTGCCATTTAGTTAATTCAGCACCCTTAAGTAAAATTAATAGCATTTTTTTATCAAGCCTCTTTATCAAGTTTATGGTGCATTTATTTCTCACATGACACTTCATTACTGTCAGCCATGACCTGAGAAACCTGACAGATGGAGAAAGCACAGCAGTTCACTGGCAGAACTGGAAACAAAATGTGCTCTTCCAGTGTTCAAAGCTTTAGACAATTTTGCCTGTTTCCTGTTGGGAGAGCTCTATTTTAAACTGCTGTTTTAATGGATATTCAAAACTAAGCGACTGCTGTGCATGTTCACATGGACAAAACATGGCCAGCTTGCGAGCTGATCCTTTCACCAGCATGGATCTCTGCTGATGTAACTTCTAATTTATTTGTCTTAAATGACATTAATGTAATCTGAGTCCTCATGTTCCAGTGAATTCCTGAACAAAGTAAAGGGAAGTCATACATGGAGTCTGTTTTTTCTCCGAAGATCTCAGCATAAAATAGAAATGGGAAGAAATAGCCACCGTAGGAAAAAGCTCTTCTGTTCCAGCTGTTCTATTATGACAGCTTGAGCCCCTGAATGTTCTGTCTCCTGTTGAGCTACTCCTTTCCCTGTCTTGCTTTCTCCAGCCTAACAGCTAATTTACTGGCTCCCTATTAAATTCTGCCTTCCTGCAGACTTTATCACTGCCTGTTTTATAACTTTGCCATCCTTTATGCATTCATTTTTGGGTCATGGTGGTGTGGACTCCTGGCAGGTCATTGTAATTAATCACATGCATGAGTCCAATCTGCTTTGCCTCTCTGAGGAAAACATACAGTGGGATTCCAGTTTTTCTGGAAAGTTTTACTGTTTGAGCTTTGGTGTATTCTCAGTAAGTTCTGAGAGGACAGGATATCTTATTCTTTGACTCTACTTTTTCATTTGACAGTCAGACAGAGAAACCCAAAAGTCAGGCACTACTGTTTTACTTGCAAAGTTTGTGCAATTTATCTGGATTTATTGTTTCCCCTGTTGGCTGAATGAATTCCTTATAACTCAGTTTCTGACTTGGATGCATAAACCAATTTGTTTCCCACCTTTTTCTATATGCATTCATTTGTACAGGCATACCTGACAAAAGATGATAATAAACCATGGGCATGAACACTGGCAAATTCACTATATTAGGACTGTAAATAATTGTGGGAAATGATTGTGAAGAATGCTACTAATGGTGAAAGCAATGAAAGATGTTAATTGTTGTCAGAGAACTATGTGTGTATTTCTGTCCAGCAGCGGTTGGAAGCAGATGTTTCAGCTTGGTGTAACAGGCTGCTGCCTATGGGGAAGGTCTTTCTCCTTCAGCAGTTGGAAGCTGGTTCATATCTAAAACCTGAGGACTCATCTATCAAAGAAAAGTTCTGTGAATATTTTCTATCCTCTGGATAATTTTACTATTCATAAAAAGGCCCAATACACTGGAAAAGAGCTAAGCTATTTGGCTTCAGTAATGTCATGTTTGAATCTTGTAAAATGTGTTCGCTCTTCACAACCCATAAAACATATGGGAATATCTCTTAACAAAATTTCTGCAGAAATGAAACAGAACAAAACACAGTGTTTAGAGAAGATAGAAATTCTGCTAAAATTGTGAGCTGGAATGGAAGTAAGATGTAGAATTTTCAGTTTAGCAGACAGTAAATGAATAACATCGGAGCAAACATAATTTTGTTAAAAAGAAGTAGTAACATCAGTCTCCAAAGGAAATAACTTATTTTAATCCTCATATCCAACTTCATCTTATATGAATAATAGCTGCAAATGATGATCCAGAGTAATAGAAGGTTGTAGGTGTATTAAGATGACTGCTTCTTGGAAAACTGGAAAAAATGTGTACTGTGGATAACGTATATCTTACTTGTTCTAACAACAGTAATCATATAACCATGGAATCAGTTAATGAGTGCAGACTCCACTAATCACACATAGAAAAATCTAGGCATTTGTGGAGGAAAACAGAAAAGAAAAACAGCTGACAAAACACAGTACTTTGCTGAAGACTGTTTCAGATATGGATCTGTGCTAATTTTGGATGAGATCCATGTCACCTAAAACATCTATAGCAATAAAATAAATAGTGCTATAAAAAATCCAGTTTACAGTTTGGATGAAGCCATCCTGCTTTAGTGGGGTAAAACTATTTATTATTAATGACACAAACTGGTTGCCTCAGTGCCGGAAGTGGTTCCTGGGCATTTTTAATTTAGTACTATAGCTGTAGTCCTAAGGTCCCTTTCTTCCCAAGTAAGACTTTGAATGTCTAAAATTCGTCTGTGTTTTAGACAGGAATCTTAACAGTCTTAACTTCAAGATGTCCTAAAATGCTGGGCATCAATATTAACTAGGCATATTCTGACATAGCTTGGGGGCTTCCGAGACCCTTTTACAGACATTTTTCATTCCATTCATCTGCAGAGGGGCTGTTCTTACTTCTGGCTTACTTCTGTGCTCAGCATTTTGCCTTCAAAGAGAATGAAGGCAAGGAACTTCCATCCAGCTACTCCATAGTTATGTGCCAAAAGATTCCTCTTTTGAACAAAATTGAGCCAAGAATTAAAATTTCTTCTCTGCTGCTGGAATTCTCTAATCATGAATCTGTTAGGCCAAAGGAAAATAAGCCCAGTGAATACATGGTCTTATCAAGAAAAAGCCAGGGATAGGTTGCATCCTTGTTCTGTGAACTTTTAAGGACAAATGTAGACTTCTAAATTACCCAGAGCCTGAAGAGGGAGGTGGGCTTGATTTATGCCACTGGAGCTGCAGAAGGTGCTTCTGCTGGGCAGAATGGCTGTCCCTTTTCTGGTTTACAGAGGTTTCTCCATCCTCTAAACAGGGAAATCAGGCACTAATTTTAGACAGTCATAGTTCATGTTGACAAAGATTATACTTTAAAGGTTATTCAGGTATGCTGCCATGAGTTCAGTAAACGCTTATTTCATACATATGAAATGTGAGACTCATCTGGAAAAAGTGCTGCCGAGGCCATTCTAAGCTTGAAAGACAATATACAAAACTACAGACTTCATGTTTTTTTTCATTCTGTCCTTTAGAAAATGGCTAGATTTGTTTTGCAGTGCTGGGAACTTACAAAGCCAGGTGAAAAAAAGAGCAGACATTAAAAAGACTGAGAAAGATTCAAGACCTACTCTAAACTAAACCTATTTATTTTTACAAGGGGCATGTTATACCTAATAAAACTGTCTACAGGAAACTTACATTATCAGGATCACAATATGAAAAATGGACAGAAAACTGGGGTTTACAGTACAAGGGTAATTAAACCCAAAATGCAGCTTGAAAATAATCATAGAAAGTGACTTTGCTCTGGGAACAGTTAAAACTCATGGCCAAAAATGTGACAAGACATTCACTGGCTCAGAATCAGAGACATTAATTTTGAATCTGTCTTTATTTGATCTGACACAAAAGGCTACATGCACCTGGGACTATTCTCTGGCACTGAGGCCAAGGGGCAGAGAAGAAAATCCCTTATCATCTTAGACACCAAAGCAGGTTGTACATCCTTTGAGATCAGTTCCTGGACTACATTGACATGCAGGCCATACCTGGAAATTGTTTGATAGGGCACTTGCTGGCCCAGAAAAATGGTGCCAGGGAATGTTCTAAGGGTTTAACATATTCAAGTTCCAGTGCCCAGGAATGTTCCCTGGCAGTGCTTGATTTGTTAACACAGAAGTAGCCAAAAGCCTTTTGGTTTAGGCACTAAAAATGATACTTGAGACACCACTAGCAGAAGACGATCTCTATAGGAAATTAAAGTACTCACAGGAGAAAAATAACACAAAGGGATTGAGAAGGTGATAGATAAGGTGATATGAAGGGTACAGTTAAAAATATAATTTTTATTGGATAAATGACTGAAAAAATCAATACTGATTAATCTTACTTGTTTTTAAAATTCCAAGACAAACAATGGCACTATCTATCATTCTGATGGCATTATGCCTGTCCATTCTGAAGCATTACTGTGATTCCTTCCACATACAATCAATATTGACCATCTTCTTTTGCATCTTTTCTATCATTTTATGGATGTACCATTTCCATAGAATAATAGACCTATGCAACTTTAATCCTTATGTACTGAAGTATTCTTTCTCATTGTGCTTATTCTTCTTGTGTTTCAGTGTTTTATATTCACTTCCTTCCCATTTTCCAACTTCTAATTTATATCTTTTTCATATTAGTTTTCTGAATTTTCAAGATATCACTCTAGTTTTATAGCTGTTTTGTGGGGTTTTTTTACTGGTTTTTGGTTGGTTGGTTGGTTACAGGCTTATTACCTTTTGGACATGAAGTAAAATATCCATAGTTAATTTCCAATTGACATATGATTTTGCTGCTTAAATTCTTTCTGCCAGCTGACTTGGCTCATAATTCTTCTTCATTAATATCTCCTTTCAAAGTACTAATTATGTATATTACTGCTTTGGACTTTATTGTGCTTAAAGTAACAAGAGTGATCAAACTGAGTTTTGTACTTACACTGTCATTAATTTTTTGGTTATACAACAAATATATCTTTGTGTCTCACAATGGGATTTCAATTTCTTGCATATACATTCATATAGAATAAGAGAATTACTGTGTAATGCATGCTGAAATTTCGAGGATTTTTAAGTACTGTCAGTATCACATTCTTGTGTACTCCATTCATATTGCTTTCACCCTATAAGAGATTTCCTTGATCATTGGGCTGATGTTTACATGGCTGCTCATTCTGTTCTATAGAATGAATCATTCAAAAACACAACAAGCAATATTCTATCTTGTAGTCTATCTTCTGCAGCACTGATCCTTAAAACTTTAAGATTATTTGTGGTCTAAATAAATAGTTTCCCAGACAATGATTTCCATATCAGTTCTATAATACTGATCTTAGGATTCTAATAATTGATTAATTTCATTGAATAAATGATTTAATTTCATATCAAAGATATTTACTCCAACTTCAGGTAGGGAAGAAAATAGGATCTAGATCACAGCTGATCTTCTACTTGCCATAAGAATGAATTTGGAAAGAGAATTTCTTATTTCGAGGTTGGGTATTTAGAGAACTTGAATAAGTCTGTTGAATTATTTGGGCTTCCTTATCATATGGTGTAAAGGTCAGCTATGTGTTGTGGTTTATGGTTTCTTGCAATGGTATGGCAGGCCGCAGACCTTCCCAGAGAGCGCTGCAGGGCCTCCTTGGGGAGAGAAGCTGTCCCACTTCCCGTAGCCCCTTCCGGGCAGCCCCGCACGGCTCCGGCTGGCTCTCAGCTTCCGCAACACGGTGGCGATAAAGGAGGCGAGAAGGCTCCCCCCGTGGGGACCTCAGAGGATGTTTTATTCACCTGCTGGCATGTTCGTTCCCGAAGGCAGAGAGAGCCAGGCAGTGCCAGGCTGGGGCCCCAAGGCAGAGTGGAAATCACACCCCATGGGACTCAGTTTTATATGGGCATGAGGGGGGCAGAGGGAGCACATGGTCTAATGGTCTCAGGGCACAGGGGCGGTACATGCGCGGAGTCTGGGTATTGGTACCAAAAGGGAGAACTCGAGGGAGTGGCTAGGTTTAGGGGCGGGGAAGGGAAAACAATGTGGGAAGGCCAGGCAATTTAGTAAGGAGTGGGAAAATACAGCACCACAGCTATGCTTCTATAATTTTTCATTTGCCTTTTAACTTTTAATTTTCTACTTCCCAATCTTTTATTTATAAGCACTGTTGTTATGTGCTATTGATATGAAAATGTCCACATATAATTTTTCTGTTCTGTCATCTATATTCTAACAGATGTGTGAAAACAGAGATGAAGAGAGCTATTTTTTTACCTATAAGTTATAACTGACAACACAGAGGAATCTGAATGAAAGCTTGTGCACAATCTGATATTTACAAATTTTTTGACAGCATGTTGCAGTAAGTAATAAGATGAGTGTTATCATATGCATTGTCCATCACCACAATAGTAAAATGGATGTTCTCTGATCTAGGGAGGGCGATCATAGGCTATATGACGTTTGAAACTACTTCTAAGAAAGAAATTGAAACCTTATCTGGAGAATTTCTATGCCAAATGAGGGCAAGTAGAATAAGTTTTCAGAAAGTTCCATCACTCAAGCTAAAAGATAAAAAAATTGCATGTCATTCCTTGGATGAGGAAACTAAGGTTGTGTAGAAAAAAAGAAATAGGTACTATTGTTTCTGTAAGCTCAGTGGAGCAATCCTCAAGACTCTTTCTATTTTAATTGCATTTTTAACTTGATTAAAAGTGGTACTGTCCATAGTTTTGGTTGCCTTTTAAAATGCTTTTCCTAGAGGACCAGCAGGATTGCTGCTTGTAAAGTGTAAATACCAGATCCTACTCTCTAAATACCAAGATGCTGAAAGAACTTAAAAGTCACAGGTGTTTCAGATGCAATATAGCTTGCAGGAAGAGACTATCATAAGCAATCCAATTTGGAAGTGTTCCATATGCAGGAACAGGAGTGGTGTGTGCCAGAATACACTGCTGGATGAATTTTATTTAGATATTTAGAAAAATCAGAGAAACCACCCAAATGAAACTATAAACTAATTTTGAGCTATATTCATAGCCAAACCAGGAGAAATTAAGCTAGATTTGTTCTTTTAGTACATAAAGCTGGCTGTGCCCTGGAAAGCGTCAAACTGCAGTCTATAATTCTCTCCCTAATGGCCGCTGAATTGCTAGCTCCCCTTTACATATTAATTCTTTGCAAATGTTTTTTGGTGCAAAGAGTCAAGATATTCAGTCCTGAAAAAGGCTCAGGCTTCAAAGCACAGTTTGTCTTTCCCTCTCACATATATTCCAGCAAGATTGGGTTTTTTATACTTCAGTATAAAAAATGGGAAATACCTTTCTCACTGTGAGATTTACTGCTCCTTACAAGTATCTGACAGTTAACCTTGGCAGTCATTTTATTGCAAGCGGATGAAAGAAAAATTTCTAACGTTCTGGGGCTCTGTTCATCTGGCAGCTAAAGGATTCCAGCAAAGCCTTGCTTGGCCTCAGTCTGAGAGTATGGAAGCTTTAATTGTCCATGTGAATACCTTAAACCAAAAGGAGCCTGAATGTTGAGGGGCATTTCCCAGTATATCTGCCTGAGAGGATATAGGTTAGAGAGTTTACCTGTTCCTATGACTATTTTGCAATATTTTAGTTGTCAAAAATCTATTGTACTCGTTTGCATTTGTTGAATAATTACACTGTACGGCTATTAATGCATATCAGGCACTTTTCCCTATTCATTATTTTTCTCAAAATTCTAAGTCATATAATGTAACAGTATGACTTCCTGATGATTCCTGGTATAATTTGTAATGATTTGCAAAAACTTTACAAACTGATGCACACCAATGTTATTGGGAGAATTTCCATTCCACAATAGGCTGAAAATCAGACACCTTCTGGTAAAGATAGTGTTTTCAAGAAATATTTTTGAAAAATTTTTAAGAACATACAAACCAATCTCAAAGCTGGGAGAATTATAATGTGTGGCAATAACCTGTTTAATTTCATAAATATGCAAGAGAAGTCACCCAATGATAATCACACAGAAATCAATGTGAAATTACTCTTAAAGTTCTTTCTTATCAGGAATTTTAATGTCCTAACTTTTTTCCCCATTTCATTAAGTAAGTCACTTCTTTTTCCATCATTTGCTCGGTAACTTTATACAGACACGCTTACTGTAGTGCTATCATGATGTTGCCCAGCCATGAATGCTGTTGCATTCACACACATTTGTGACCAAGGAAACAGTTCTCCAGGAATAGTCCATCCCAAGTCAAGTAGAGGTCTCTACACCTTGTGCAGGTAAAATGCTATTCTGTGAATATAATAATATATAATGTGTCAGCTCTGTGCACATTAGCAACATCAGTAGGAATAACACTTGGAAAATCCCCAGGTAAGGCTCCATAATTCTGTCTAATGTGAACCTTAGCATAACCCTCACTGGATGCCATGTGGTTTTGCTAGTGCAAACAGCTGCATTTAGGAATGTTCTATACGTGTGAAGTGGTGGCTTTCCCATCTCTGTGATCTATCAGATCCAATGAAAGGGGAGTAAGTTAAAAAATCCATTTCTATGTTCTTGGACATGAGGACTGGAGAACTAAAGAGTATTGTAACTGGGTTCTTACATCAATATTTGCAGTGAGGTAAAGTTAGAACCAGCTGGAGGTCCAAACCATATATTTCAAACATTGGGTTTCTGCTACTTTTTGTGACTTTAGGTTTTAAAATGCATTCTCTACATGCAGGTCTAGCAGAGATAACATTAAGGAACTATGAAGGATAAAGGGCTGTATTACTTGTAAGAATTGCTTCCCAAGACAGACTTTCAGTCTTGGCAGAGAATCACAAGTTTGGTTCAGGACAAAAGCAGAAATCAGCCTGGCAGTCGGCCAATACTAACTGGACAATTTTGACTATTCCTACCCTTGGGATTTTTGCATAGTCGCATTTCTTTTACATTATCTATAAATCAACATGTGAATACAGTAAATAGTTAATTAGAAAAAAACCTGTAATCTGTGAAAAGAATAGTTTTATTTCTTCCCCCTTATACTGAAGAAACAGCATTTAAGAACAGTTGTCTCATAAAATCAGGGAGGAGAATCTATATAAAAAATAATTTGTAAGTGTAGTAGATGAAGTCAAATTATGAACTGGGGAAACTGTAAAACTAGCAACAGAGATTTGCTCATAATGTAATGACTTAAAGGACCATGAAGCAAAGATATCTGCATATTTTCAGATTCTTGACCATTTTTCTTCTTACTGGTTTGATTTCCAAAATTTTTAGTTGAATCACTGCAATCGGGATTTTAAAATTAACAACTTCTAGAGATGAAGGGGACACACTATTTACATTAACAAAATTACACTGATGTTATTTGCAATAACATTAATTGTCTTAGAATTAAGTGTCTTAGAAATATCAGAAGAGAAATTGTGTGAAGCACCTACTTCCTTTGGCATTATACAATGTTTTTATAATGAATGAAAAGCTAAAATATTTTGGGATCAGCTTTAGATGTGTTAAATTCAAATCAGAAAGAATCTCACTGAAATGATACATAGATGTAATTAGTATCAATCCCGTGAATCTATGGTTGTGCTAGTCTGAAAAGCCTTTTCCTTTAATGTCTAATTGCTAAAATAGAGTTTAAACCTATGGAAATGGGCTTGCATTTCTTCTGGTCTGCAGAGTAATAATTTTGTGGACTTTTTTTTCAATAAAAGATTTCCATGGAGAATACTTTTCGAATCTATTCTGAATATTCATTGCCAGAATGGCTTGGTTCCAAAAGTTTTTCAAATGGATGTTTTTAGGTGTTGCCAGAATTAATTCTGAAGTCTTCTGTTGTTATATAGATTCAGTGCAGAGAAAACCATCAAAAGTTTTAACACATTGCCCCTTGTATACCTTACTTTATTAGAGGATGATATATTATCAGATCCTCAGTCAGCGTAAATCAGTCTAATACAACCACGAGGATTTTTGCCAGCTCTGATCTAGTGTCTAGTCAATCCTTGGCTTGTTCACTAAAACAACAGATAAGTTTGCCAAGTTGGACATACTAGCTTAATTTGAATGCTTCTGCTTTGATATGAGGAAAGTTGGCCTAGAGTATCGATCAAAAATGTATTGTTTGATGTTGCAGGTAAAGAATCTATGGTACCCTAAATTAATTTCATTGCCCCTTCTCTTATACTTGGTGGAGTTTTTTTCCCCAAGGTCATACAAATTCAGATAGCAGTCTGTCATTGTTTGTTCTGGATCTTGACCCAGCTTCTGCAGAAGGAAAGGGCAAACTCCCACCAGCAGCTGAGATAGATCAGTCATCAAAGGCAAAAAATCCCTAGAGTATTAGTTCTTCAGAGGGATATGCAGAATGAGATGATCACACAGCAACAGTAGTCATTATGTAGAAGGGAATTTTTCTGGGGATGAAGCATTCAGGATGTTTATCAGAGTTTTTTTCATGTTATCTTCTGGAATTAGTATGCTTTTCTATTGCAGAAAATTAGCTAGCTTTTTGCCAGGTAAGCTTTTTGTTTCCATTTCCACTACATTGTGAATTTCCCTGTAAGCATTTGTTACTCCAGACTATGCCTGGATATTTGTCTGTTTTTCCAGTACATGTTAAAAATTTGTTTGTATTTACTAAATGTAACAAATCCAAGTAACAGAAATGAAACAGAAAGCATTATGACATTTGGATATGATATTTCAAAGCTTTTTCCCACCAGCTTTGAAGGTATTCCTCAGGAGAATTAAGTATACTGAAATATATCATCATTGGCCTTGTCAGTTGAAAGGAAATTTGGGTAAGTCCCAGAATTTAGCTCTCAAAAGCTGGGTGCCATGAAATCCATGTTTCTTAAAGTATAAAACTATTTTGCCGTTTTCAGAAGCAGTTACCCATTGGGTAGAACCTTGGTCAAGAAACTAAGGGAATTCCCGGAGGAGTGCCCCAGAAATCTTTTCAAAGACTGAAGACAGGGAGAGGGAAAGTTTAAGAGGAAAAGAAGAGATGTTTCCACACTCCCTACTTAAGCAGAAGTACTAAGATCCTTACTTCCCTTTTCCAACTTGTCTTTCATGATCTCATATTTACACCTCACTTTCCTCATTTTTTATCTCTTCTCTGAGACTGCTGTGGACAGCATCACAGTTTCTGACAGTGTGCTGGCACAAGATAATATTTGTATTAGCAGTGTTGCTAAAGGATTTGGAAAGATTTGTCCTGCAATATCAGTACTGGATACTCAGGCATCCAGACAGTGTAAACTGGTGATCAATCCCACCAGTGTAAAGATTTAATGCATTGTAACTGGTGAGTGAGTGTTGGCTGCCTTTGCTGAGGTTGGAAGGTGTGCCACATAAGATGCTCTGCTTTTTTTCTAGGGTATCTAAAGCACTAAAATATGACTGATACACTATGAAACAGAAAGATACCAGATGTCTTATGGTTAAGAACATACCTGAGATGGGGATTTTGGCTTGTTTATTATCCTAGAGACAACATTTGGTTTTCTGTTTTTCTTAGTTGTAAGAGTCATTCAGCTTCAAGGAATGCATGTTTATTGTCCACATATTCTTACAGCCATGCATTTCTAGTCAGTGTTGGGACCTCACATATTTATCACACAATGATTATTATCTATTCTTTGTGGACAGATGCTTGTTTCTAGAATAGAATTTTGCCACTTTGTCTAGTATTTTTTTTCTCCTTTTGCTCTGGGTATCAAATAAAGGTAATTCTTGCGTTTTGTGCTGTGGAACTACTCCCTGTTAGAAAGCTCTTTGCTAAAAGATGTTTTTTCCTCATTCTCTTGCAATCTTTCAATAATTGATGTGACTCCATTTACTTCAATAGATTCAGCTGGCTAAAAGGTGTTGGAGTAGGATCTTTCTTGAAACTAGATCTAATCTTTTCACAGCCAGTCATAAGGTGGTAACAGATATACCACAGATCCTCATTTGGACTTGGATGGTTTAGGATTACACAGTAGATAATAGTATTATTGAGTCCTTTTTTCGCTGTTTTAATTTGCACATTTATCCTTACACTAATTTTGTTTCAGTCAAAACAGTTTCATATTTATCTAGAAACATGATACGACATAGCATCCTGAAGGAAAAAGTTGATTTCTGTACAAGATGTAAAAGATTTGCTTATAATCACTTTGCACTCATTCTGGACCATAAAACTAAAAAGGTAGCCAATCCATTGTTTCTATTAGGAATAATGAAGATAAAATAGGATGTGAAGATTTATTATTTAGATGCTTCTTTTCTGAAAAAACCAGTAGTTCTCATGAACGTGGGAGACTTGCTGGGGCTTGATTCATGTGTATTTTGTCAGAAACAGTCTCATGGTTTGAGGGATAATCTCATTTCACACGGTTCGGGGGGAGGGCAATTTTTAAGTGCAGTCAGTAAAATGACATTAACTACAGTGAATACACATATGCAAACAAACACAAAGTCCTGTGTGAACTGATCCTCAGCTTCCTGTGGGAATGACATCTTCAATGGATTATATTTGAGCTCACTGAGAATCAGCCAGGATGACAGCTGAGCTGGAAGCTTTGCCAGAACACTGGCTGCCGTCTGGTTTTGTATATGTTTGTGATACCTATACTTAGCCTGTGGTGTCTGGGGTAGAGACAGTAAAATTGGTATGATGGACAATTGTAAAAGGAAACTGATGTGTGGTTCTTCTGAGCAACTGTAACATTATTTGAATAGAATAGAATCATTAAGGTTGGAAAAGACCTCCAAGATCGTCAAGTCCAACCTCTGACTAACCACTACCATGCCAAGTAAACTATAGTAGTGAATGCCACATCCAGTAATTTCTTGAATACTTCTAGGCATGGTGATTCCACAACTTCCCTGGACAGCCCCTTTCAAATACTTACCCACCTTTTCAGTGAAGAAACTCTTCCTGATTTCCAACCTGAACTTCCCCTGACACAGCTTGAGGCCATTTCCTCTTGTCCTGTTGCATGTTACCTAGGAGAAGAGACTGACCCCCACCTAGCTACAACCTCCTTTCAGGCAGTTGTAGAGAGTGGTAAGGTCTCCCCTGAGCCTCCTCTTCTCCAGGGTAAACAACCCCAGCTCCCTCTGTTGCTCCTTATATGACTTAACTCTCCAGACCCTTCACCAGCTCTGTTGCCCTTCTCTGGACACGCTCCAGCGCCTCAAGGTCCTTCTGATAGTGAGGGCCCCAGAACTGAACATAGGATTTGAGGTGTGGCCTCACCAGTGCCAAGTGCAGAGGGACAATCACTGCCTTGGTCCCACTGGCCACAATATTGCTGATACAGGCCAAGATGCCACTGGCCTTCTTGGCCACCTGGGCACACTGCTGGCTCACCAACACACCAGGTTTTTTCCACATAGCAACTTTCCAGCCATTCTGCCCCAAGCCTGTAGCACTGCAGGGGGTTGTTGTGACACAAGTGCAGGATCCAGCACTTGACCTTGTGAAACCTCATACAAATGGTCTGAGCCGCTTTATCCAGCTGGTCCAGATCCCTCTGCAGAGCCTTCCTGCCCTCCAGCAGATCAATGCTCTTGCCCAGCTTGATGTCATCTGTGAACGTGCTTAGGGTGCACTCAATTTTCTCATCCAGATCATTGATAAAGGTATTAAACAGGACTGGCCCAACACTGACCCCACTAGTGACCGGCCACCAACTGGATATGGCACCATTCACCAGCACTCTCTGGGCCTGGCCATGCAGCCAGTTTCAGTCCAGCACAGTGCACCTGTCCAAGCCATGTGCTGCCAGCTTTTCCAGGAGAATGCTGTGGGAGGCAGTAACAAAGGCTTTACTGAAGTCCAGACACACAACAACCACAGCCTTTCCCTCATCCACTACATGTGTCATCCAGTCCTAAAAGGTGATCAGGTTGATCATGCAGGACCCAGCTTTCCTAAACCCATCCTGGCTGGGCCTGATCCCTTGGTTGTTCTTTATGTGCCATGTGACTGCACTCAAGATAAACTGTTCCGTAACCGTATGTCAAGATGCTTCCTGAAATATGTTCTCTATTTATGAACTGCTTTATGGCTCAAGGATGTTTTTATTTCAGTTGGTAATACTGGTTATTTTCAGGCCTTATGCTTACTTTATTTCTTGATAGCAAGGTAATTTCTGAAAAGTAAGAAATTAATCATTAAGCGTAGAAATTAGATGCACAGAGTGGAATTAGCAAGTTATGTATATGGGCAACATAATACAAAGCTCTGAACAGAGATCTGGCTCTATCTTGCTGGTCTTTCTGTCTGTGAATGTGTACTTAGAACTGCATTGCCTTGCTTCATCAGAAATGAAGGGGTGGTATGTGAACAGATTAAATACTCACATCCTTTGGCAAAATCCATGAGGGTGATGTGAACCTTTAGTTTCTTCAAAACTACTGCCACTAAATAATGCTATTAGGATCTCTTAGAGGCGATTTATTGATGTGAAAATTATAGCAATGATATAACCTACATTCCAAGAAACAACCAAAAAAACTCAGATAGGAATAAGAAGGCTTTTTCATACATTTATAAGGTTGTCCTGAGCCTTCTTTTCTTTAGGTTGAACAGTCCCAGATTTCTCAGCCTTTCCTCAAATGTCAGAGCCTTATCCTCTTCATGGCCCTTGGCTGAATTTGCTCCAGTATGTCAATGTCTCCCTGTTTCTGAGTGGCTCAGAACTGAACCCAACAGTCCAGATGGGTCCCACCGGTGCTGAAAAGAGGGCAGGGATCACTTTCCTCATCCTGCTGGCAGCACTCTGCCTAGTACAGCTCAGGAGGCTATTTGCCTTTGCTGTGATGTCCCTTTGCTAGCTCATGGTCAACTTTATATCACCAGGACCCTGTACTAGTTTGAAAGCAAACCAGTGAGAGACTCCAAGACAGAAATACAACTTAATAGGAAAAAAAAAAAATTAAATAGTACAAAAAAAATCCCCACTGACAGAGTCAGACTACAGCCTGACCCCTGTCAGTCAGGGGGTTGGTAGCAGTCCGATTAAATGGTGGCTGCAGTACTCCTGGAGTGATGGTTCTGTTGAAGCAGTGATCTGGGAATCCAGTGGAAAAAGGCTGCTTGTGGTGTTCAAAATCTCAGATTATATCAAGGAAGGAATGCTTGGTTCCTTCCCCTAGGCAGATCATCTCACAATGGGATGATGTAATTTTATCAGTCATTCGGTGAGACTAGATGGCCCATTAACCGAAGATATCCCCCTGGAGGGAGGATGGGTCATAGGAGAGATAAGATCACTGCCCCACCTGGTTTCAATATCTGGCCCATTAACAGAAGATATCCCCAGAGTTTATCAGGGATGAGTCATGAAGGAGATGGGGAACATTGCCCCACTAGTTTTTAACAGCTTATGAAGATGGTGATAGAATACATACTTTTGGGCACATCTTACATTGTAACCTAGGACAGACCCTAAGGACTTTCTCTGCTTTCCAGCTGGTTGTCCCCAGCTTGTGCTGTTTCAGCCAGAGAGCACAGGAAGTAGTTTTGGTCTCAGTCGCCCTCAAAGGAACTGGTTTCACACACAGCTCAAGGCAGAATGGCTTTTCAACTCAGTCGGCCTCACTGCATGTGTAAAACTGCCTGTTACCAATATCCTTCCCTTCCTAGAGTATTTTTAACCATTCTGTCATACCCTTATAAAATGAACAGGGATTTATGAGTAGCAGCCTCTGTCTAAATAGAAGTTAATCTGTAAAGAAGTCTAAAGAGCAGAGACATGATAGAAGTGCTAAAGAGGAGCAGTTTTGTAGGAGCTGTGATGTGCATCATTATTCCCTTTCACTGAAGTTACATAGTTTTGAAATTATTATTACTGCTTTTGACTTGCTAAAGTGACACTTCTTATGTAATTAAAAATAAATAACTTAATAAATGTTTGTTTTCAAACCTAATGCCTAGGAACTATCTTCTTTCAATTTATTTCTAGCTGATGCTTAATGGTGGGACAAACCTTTGCAGACTTAGAGTATTGTCTATCCTTGCTTGAATGTGCTGTTCTGTCAATGCTAAACAACGCTTTCAGGCCTGAATTGGAAGGAGTATTTTTCTTGACATTGTGCAACTGCCATAATTCCATGGTTTCTCTTCAATCCTAAGGTTGCTTGACTGTAGCGTGTGATTTGCAGATATAGAGAAGAGTACATTCACTGTGTCCTGCCTTTATAAAGAATCATCAGAAGTCACTGCTAACGGATAGCTTGCCAGTTAGGGAATGATTTCATATAATTCAATCTCGAATGAAGTTCATTTGAGTGAACTGATTGGTATGAATGCTAACAGCTGTCAATTTTAAAACAAGAATTTATGCTAAAATCTTCAGGATATAAAAGAAAACAGAGTAGCCTGACAGTATAAAATGTTGTGTGTGAAGTAGGTTTTCCCTCTAACATTATTTTTGGCTTTTTATGCTTTGTGCATTGAATCAGTGACACTTCATTTATGTGTATTCTCTTTGAATAACCTGAGAAAGTGAGGGTCAAATAGAAAACTTTTTAAAGGTCTTGTTGATTTAGTTTAGGAATGAGTTCCTTTAGATAAACTTCATATGCTACTCAAAATCAAGTTGTTTGTCATAGTTTAGCAACATTTTACAATGTGCATTTCATTCAATACCCTTTTAATCTTGACCGAGGATGCATTTTATATATAGTACATATACAGTATAAAAACTCTGGACATATTATGCAATCTCAAGGTATCCCATATGTAACAAAAATTATCTAAGCTTTTCTTTTAATGAAATAAATTCTCTTGGTCTTTTTCAAAGCTTGAAGACATGGGACTGTATCTACTGTTACAAAACATACTAAAAAACTGTTTTATAAACAGGACTCAGCTAAACGCAGCAACACAGTCTGTCTTTAGTTGGAACAATGACCTGGATTGGACTCAAGAGTAGCCCTTTTTCTTACCGTGAAAGGAAGAAGCTTTGGAATGAGCAGCACTGTAAAACTTCTGTGTGACACATTTGAAAAAAATGATTTAGGATGTTATGTAAACACTGTGTCTTAGTGCTTTGCAGAGGGAGGAGCTCTCTGCTCCCATCTTTTGGTGACCAGCAGAAAATCTGCTGGTTTAATCTACTCATTATGTTTTATCCGGAGCTGCATCTCCAGGTCTCCTGACTGGATATATCTCACATGAAGAGATCCGAATAACAGGGAGCTCTTCTCACTGATAGAATAAAACCTGAATGCTGACTCCCAAATCTTTGTAGTATGTACTTTTAAAAGTCACTGGTAATTAGCACTTCAGGAATGTAAGGAGAAATAAGGGTTCCTTTATCAGGTACAGATTTTTCTCAAGAAGAAACCTCCACCTATACAGGTTATTTGTGCCAACTTTCATATACATAAATTGTTGCAGCAGCTGAACCAGCAGCTGTGGTGGCCGGGCAACCAAAGGGGGTCCGCTGGTGGGCTAGCTCCGAAGTTTAAGACCCCCCTTTAACTCAGTGAAAAAGGCCTCTCCCATCCAATCTTGTGACCCTATGTAGATTCGGTCGGTCTGATTGGCCAGCAGCCATACGCCCCTTGTATCCCTTCAAAGGATGTAATCCAGCCCCCACTCCGTCCCCTTCTTCTTCCCATTGGTTGTTGTTGTGTTACCCCGCCTCCCTTCTGTACCCTCTGTAAGTGTATGCCGAGTAGAAGCTCGCCCCTTTTCGTCACGGGCAGCTTTGTTGTGGTTGGGTAATCCATCCTTTGGAACTCGATGCGGGGGCCGCCTCTCAACTCTGCTTCTAGTGACGCCTGAGCTAGCAAGCTCAGTGTGAGCGTGGCTACGTGTTTCCATCGCACGGGTGAGAGGGCTGGCTTGCGAGTGAGCCAAGTAGCTCCACCAGGGGTTCCTTTGCTAAAGGAATACCTTTGGAACAAGCAGCAGCTTCTCTATCAGCGATAGAGAAGATATCACGGTGATAGTAAATTGCATTAGTTTTGCTTACATGTGTGCAGTTAGAAGTGTAAACTAAGCATTGATAACCATAGACCTAAACATGTTCCAAACACGAATCCATTCTCTTTCTTAGAGATAATTTAGGACATTATTCACTCAAAATAGAAAAAAAATGTCTTAAATATGATCCAGTACACCACAGATACAATGTTTTGGGGGCTTTTGTATTGAAATTACTGTAATTCACATTATTTCTACCTACACTACATGTAATATCTGGAACAAAATTCTTGCAAATCAGTAAGCATTCTTTTCTACATGGTAATTCATTTGCAGCCAATGCACTGGAAAAAACTTCTGTATACAGAGGCTTTGGTCTTCAGACATGAAACTGGACAAAACGTTTCTCCATAGTTTAGCCACTTGACATGTGTGAATAAATAGTCTTCGTTCTCCTTTTGTTCTCAGAACAGCTTTCCCAAACTCTATGTCACTCTCACAAGTTCTGTCTTCATGTCCCTGTGTATAATATTACCATTACCTGAAGTAAAGAAATAAAACAAAACCTAACTCCTGATTATTTAAAGTGCAGCTGTGACGGAAATGAGGAAGGAAAGAGAAATGTGGGAGGATGAGTAACAAAACCAAAGAAGTGTATGGAAACTACTGAATTTTCTCAGGGGCATTCTCCACCCCATAACACAACATGTTTGGTAACTTTGCAAATCTCCAACACAGCTATACAAACTCTTTCTCTCCCATTATACGCAGTGTGGGTTTCACCTATGTAACACTGACCTCCTTGCAAGAATCTTAGTGTATCATTTGAGCTAGTAAATGTAGATGTCTGAAATTTCTTCCAAAACAACTTTTACTCACATTTAAGATATCTGGCAGGAGATTCAATTCTTCTAGTTAGTTAAGCCTGGGGCAGACTGCTATGTTTTCCTGGGCTAAACTTTCTTTCAGGAAAGGAAAGTTTGCAATTGGCCTAATCTTTTGAGCTCTCAAGCAGGGAATTTTCTTTGTTCTCACAGGATGTTTCTCAGCAAGCAAATGTATTTATAGCAAATAGGGTAAGATACAAAATTAGATTTAATTTGCCTCATTGATAAGTGGGATAAAATGTATAAACAATAAAAGGAATGTCTTCAAAAGCTTTGCAATTGTAATAATATTCATTTTTTAAAGCAAAGAATTTTCACCTTCTGAAAAGCAGACTCTAAATTTTTCAAGTGAAGTCCAAAATACTAAGAGGAAAAAAAAAAGAATCTCAGTATTTAGATCTGAAATATGGGTGAAGAATTTAAAACGTTCTAGCTATAACACCCAACAAAGTCACAAAAAAACCTCCTCAATTTTATCTATATTTAATTTGCTTACGTATTTGTAGTCACGTTTCAAAGGAATTTTAATGAAAATTCTAGCGTAGGACATGTGATGATTGGTAAATAAAAAAAGACAGTATAAGAGAAATAAACATATGCAAAAGTTTCCCTGGACATGAATTAGTTTTGTAAAGAAATCAATTCCAGTTCATATTTAGTCACAAAACTTTTTCACAGGCTAACAGCTTGAGAGCAAGTGTAGGCAGTGGGTCTAGAAACTTTGTTTGGGCAATACTGTATCCAGGTGTGCTTTCTGCAAATAAATGGAGTCCAGAAATTGAGATTTTTTTATCCTATTTAAGACCCCATTTAAGAGATTATGACCCCATTTAAGGTGAGACATAAAGGCTCAAAGCCTGATGCTCAAACTTCAGTTCTTCAGATGAAGATTTGCTAAGGGCTGATACTTGTGAATCAAACCTTCCCTGTGCCAGTGTAAAATAATATGTAGAAGCACTACATGAACACATATGAGCAGCATGGTGACAGTAACATAATACAAAAATGTGAGCAGGAGTGTTTCTGCATGGTGACCGCAGCTCTGCCTGAAAGGGCGAGGACAGAGCCTGCAGGGACGTGCCATAGATACCAACAGGTTGCAGTGGGTGTCTGGGCCCTGTGTGTGTGGTGGCCACATGCCACTGCTAAGACCTTCCTTTATGTCTTGGCACAACTGGGCATGAAACCTCGTAGTCCCTGGTAACAAAAATCTACACAGGCACGTGCACGTTTGGTAAATGGATGTGAACTATGTTTGAAGACTCTGCAATTACCACAGCTAGTTCTTTGAAAGCTATTTAACACTTTTGAAACTCTCCTATCACTTCAAACAGGCATTAAAAAATAAAACATTTTTATAAAAATTGACATTGTGCTTAGACTTTCGAAATGACGAAATGGGCATGTTGGGCAGAAATATGTTCTCCAGAGAGACTCAACACCAGAAAATATTATATTCTGATTTTTAATGGAAAATTTTATGCCTTCCAAAGAAAGGGCTGGCTTATTTGCTTATCTGTGCTGTCTTTCCTTTAAGATCCCTGTTTGAATTCAGGAGATCCTTAGAATGCAATAGTCATTGCATGAGTAGAGTGATAATGTAGGCAAAGGGAAGCTTTCAATTATTTATCAAATACAGGAACCAACGGCTGTTCTCCCACTTTTTCTCCTTACGCTCTTCTGGAGAAACAGGGAAATAACTAATCACCCTGCCTGGAAGTTACTGCATTGAAGTCCTTTAGTCATGTTCATTCCTTGAGGAGTGAGCTCTGAGCTACTGGAATGTCAGCTCATGTCTCAGCATGATTTGAGTTTTTCAGCATAAAAAAATCACTAAGAAATGTAGAATAACTTAACTAGTGAATTATTGGCCTTTTGAATGGTACATTTCTCTTGCACTGCATATATTTAAATATGGCTGGTTATAACCAATGTAGCATCCTTGCAAACATGGCACTGACACAGTCTTTATTATGGTAATTATGTAAAGTATATATCTGAATTTACTCAATCATTGTATCTTGTTTTGTGACAGAAATATTTGATTTAGACTGTGTGATTATGCCAGCACATGTCAAACTTTAATCTATTTGAATATTTAACTTCAATTCACTTAATGTGATATACACAGAAAATATGAAGTAGACCTCATAACGTTACATGTAAGTGGTGTTTTGGAAAGCTGCCATACCTAAACAGAATTCTTACACAGGAAAAAAAGAGGGTTCAAGATTTCAGTTGTAACAGAAGAAAAGGCCCACAAAGAGAAGGCCCTGCACTGGGCACAGTTGCATGACAAAATCATGTAGATTACTTTAGGCTGGATGCTGGCTCATTAGTGCTCAGAAAGGCACCTACAAAGTTTGGCCTTTATGAATAGGATAGACTCTGAGGAACAGAGTAACAAGAAGCAGTTAGAAAACTAGACATTGCTAGAACACTCCTGACACACCTCTTGGGCCAGCTTGTTTCAAGAACAAGGTTTGTTCCTCAGAGCAGAGAGTACATCACTGCCTGTGGGAAGAAGAACTTTGTTAAATTTCTCTAAGGAAATGCTCTGGAACAGAGTCCTTCTACACTGACATATTTCCCTGGAAAATGCCAAGTGTCAGAACGAAATGAAAAAGACCAGAATATCTGGAAAAGGAAGAGAAATAATATAATCAGTCTTTGATAATGGGAATAAGAAAACTGAAGAAAAATGGATTTTAAGGATAAAAAAAGGATTAATTGAAAAAGAATCATTATATTCACACACATTTTAGCATGTGAAATCTTTACTGTACCTAACTAGAAATAAACATTGGAATTTCACTCCTGAGTGTTTCTGGTATATATAGTAACTACTGTTGGAAAGGAAATGCTGGAATTTTTTACTTAGCATGAATTTTGAAAAATCAATGAGACAGAGAAGGAAATATGAAAATAACTAGGTTGTAAGACAGATACATCTGCCCCAGACATATAGCCACAGGCAAGTTTGAGTCTCTAAACAGTAACTGAGCAAAAATAGGGACACAAATTCCTTTACATTTTGTGAGGTGCAGCTTTGCATCTGTCACGCAGAGCACTCACTGCCAGCAGTCCGAAGGCAGACAGGAGGGAGTGTTCTGCTGTGTTCTGGTAATGCTGAGGATGATGGACCCAGGGCAGGCAGTGTAGCAAAAGTGTCAACCAGAAGTGTAATATATAGCTTAATCTCTATATTACAGTTTGTTATTTCTCCCTCTTTCACTGCTCCTTTCCTTTCCTGTTGCTCATTAAGATATTTCATCTTTTTGCATATTTTCCAATAGTATGCTGATTTTCTGAAAATCTCTGCTGTAATCCGAATTTAAAACACTAGAATCGCAGCAAAACAAAAATGACAGGTGACAGACATTTCAAAGAGCAGCAAAACCTGCCTGGATTCCTTCTACTTCACTTTAGAGAACTCTAATGTGAACATCTGTGCTCAGACCAGTCAGGCTCATTTCATCACCATAAATGAAGAAAATCAACACTTTTACAATTTGATGGGATTCACCCTGTGAATATGCTGTGGTGAATCCTTTCAGAGACATGACTCATTCCCCTCATCGATGGCAGAAGGAACCAAGGGTGATGAGCTTGGATGTAAACCTGTACCTTGCAGGTATCCAAAGTTACCCTTGCTGAGGTTGTCCATCGTGAGCAGATAACTCATACATGTTTTGTGCCATTTTGTTTTGCAGTGTCCCAGTGAAGGATTAGCAGCTAAG
Source organism: Dryoscopus gambensis (assembly GCA_013389985.1). Classification (NCBI taxonomy): domain Eukaryota; kingdom Metazoa; phylum Chordata; class Aves; order Passeriformes; family Malaconotidae; genus Dryoscopus; species Dryoscopus gambensis. The sequence continues at coordinate 30,193 of WEIT01027124.1, forward strand.
GGGTGTTAAGCAATGTCTGCTTCAAAATGCTTTTCACAGTAGCAATGGAGGATATGTGATAGCAGCCACAGTACCTACAGTGAGTGCCAAGTCTTCCTTTCCCATGAACAGTTAGTTAAGTCAGCACAGCATTTCTTAAAACTAACAAGAAGCTTATGAGTATCCCTACAAATAATACAAGCTCAGCTTTTAGCAGGAATGACATTGTTAATTGAGTGCAGATGGTTTAGGTTGCTGATCAGCTAAATAATCAGATAAGTAGGAGTGACCTGATGCAGAGGAAATTACAACATCAGCATACAGAAAATTGTTGTTGTTCCTATGTAAATTAAACCACTGTAATTCACTCTGCTGTGTATGTGTATTTAGTCACAGCTGGCTAAAGGATATAGTCATTCCAGACTATTCAGCTCAGGTACTATTTCTAACTGCTGCTGATCTGGCATGTAGATGAGACCTGTAAAATCCTCTGTTTCTTTCCCTTTTCCCTTTTCCCTTTTCCCTTTCCTTTCCTTTCCTTTCCTTTCCTTTCCTTTCCTTTCCTTTCCTTTCCTTTCCTTTCCTTTCCTTTCCTTTCCTTTCCTTTCCTTTCCTTTCCTTTTCCTCTCTCTCCCTTTCACCTTTTCTTTCCATGGAGAGTCATGGACTTTATCTAGCTACTTTATCTACCATTTCACTACTTTATTGATATATAGCTTGAAATATATAGCTTGAATATTCAAAATTTATAATAAATACTAAAAAGGAAACAGATATTAATATGGTTGTTCAGTTTCAAGACAAGGAAATTCAGAGGAGAAATGTAGTAGTTCACTAGCAGTTGGTCCCGTAAGAATAATTAAAATAACTCAATTGTGCCCAGGTCCTTAAGACCAACAGTTAGACTGAATTATTTTATTATAGGTAGAATATAAAAAGCTCAAGAGTAAAACCCATACGTGACTTGACTGATGACAACTTCATTTTCACTGTTGTTGCAGGTCTGAGCAAACGGAAGTGTCCGGGAATCATCCTACTGATTACAAGACAAAAGCCAAACTTAGAGGCAGGCTTGTCAGTCTTCCTGGGCTCCTCTGAGCTCACATGCCAGCTAGCAGGCTCCTCCACTAAAAAGGGTTTCATTTTCTCCAACATGGGGCAATGCTTCTGGCCTTTTATTTAGGATCTCCCATCTACCCTTCTATATGAGTACTACAAAAGCTGAGAAGAAATGATTTCTCATCTCATTTCACTTTTTAGTCTTTAGATTTTTCCTCACTGTGCCATATCAAGTAAAAAGATTGATTAGGCGTATTGCTTGACAGCTGGTTGCATACATAGCCTATAAGGGCAAATGCCTGCTGCTTAGGGGCAAGTGCCTGGCTGCAGATGCCAGGCTGCCCAGCTCTCTGAAGATGGACCTAAGCTGATCAATAAACCCTAGAATCCCTTCTCTCAGTTCCACTTTGCTTCTGAGAAAATAAAACTCGGTGGGTTGGAGACATTGTCCATAACGAAGATGTCTATGAGGTAAATGTTCATACTAGTCATTTAGGTGCCTTTCATCTTGGGTGTAATTCAACTCATCCTGAATAAATATCCCTAAGTCAGGAATGTGCCTTTATATTCTCCTGTCTCTCCATTGACAATCTCTTCAGCTCTTAGGGAGAGACTTGGGTGATATCTGTCTGTATTTAAAGACTAACGTGTTGTTTTTAATACCCTTCGTATCTTTGCTGACCAGAATCAAGAAGAATGTCTGTCCAAGGAACCGTGTGCCCAGTAGAAGGATCTGGAGGTCTATTGTACCTTGAAAGTTTTTAACTTAACATTTCTACTGCTTGATGATAGAGCTTTTGGTGGTTCCCAAAAATACTTGCATTGTTTTAAACGTTCCTCTCCTGTAGCAACAGGCAACAATATAGAAATTACTTGTCAGGAATGACTGACATAAGGTAAAAAATAAAGAAGATTTTAATAATTTCATACAAAAATGTGTGTTGAACACTGACTAATAACATGAATACATGAGTTGTTATGTATTTTTGTTTGTTATGTATTTTTCATACACAACATTATTTCCACTTACATGAAATGGTATGTTCCAAGATTTTTATCTAATTTTTGTCTTGAAGGCAGTTGAAATAGCCTCTCCAGATGTTATTAAATAACCAAAGCATGCTGTAATCAAACAGTCTAATTCCCTGGAAAGAAAAATAATTTCCTGTACCTTATTTACATATCTCTAATTTCTTATAAAGCTTACAAAAGAGACTTATGACAATGGTAGTTTATGCTGTTTTCCCACTTAACAACAAATAGTTCGAATTCTCTGCTGGTATTAACCCCATTCACTCCCATCAACTCTCCTCCAGGGAATCCTGTAGGAACAAATTTGAGTACAAGTGAGTTTGTCACTTTGTAGTGTAAGGATTTAGTTATCCCACAGGAAGACTATAGGATGCTGGGTGGAAAATAGACATAACTGTTGTTTCTTTGAGTCTGAGAACATGGGGACAAATAAATGCATCTCTTCTAAGAGAACTAGTTGTTTGTTTACTTCCTTAAAAGCTAGCAGGCTGAACAGGCCTTTAATTGGATAATATAAGTTTTGCACATTCCACCATTACCATTATAAGGGCAGCTTCCTTTATATATTCTGAAGCTGTAACTTGTAGCAGTAAGAAGCAGTTTAACATTTGAAACTAGTGGTCTCAAAACATTTACAGACTCAGGCAGTTCCAAATACTGTAGTCAAAATTAAATTCATTTTCAAAGATAAAATTTAAAAGAGCTATTTCATTTCTCTAGTCCTCCTCCACTGTATGTACAGTTTTTGTCCCTATCACATAATAGTACAAAGCTAAGAAGAATATAAACCAGACCATAAAATAAAATCACACGTGAATCGCTATCTAGCTGACATAGTAACTCAGCCTGAAACCTATCATTTGTAGCTGGATATCAGTGGGCAAAATGTAGTTTAGAGTGTAGTAGGCACAGTGACATTAAAAGATTTTTATGCTTTATAGCTGTGAATGTACACAGCCAGCTTAAGGATTTGTTTCACTTAAAGATGTTCTGTGTGTGAACATGTAATCTCAAATCTTGACCTCCAAAATAACACAGAAGAGAGGAGAAGGAAATAAAGGAAAAAAAAGAAATTCTTCAAAAAGTCCTTTATTTCTCAAAGGGAAACAAGGCAGTTTCTGTCGCCTGACACTGGAATATGAAATGTGAGAAGTTCTCTCCTCTTTTTCCCTATGCATCATTAAAGGCCAGATCCAGTTAGCCTTTTTTCAACATTTATTCCCTTGAGCTCCTCAGAAATTAGTTCTGTGATATCCTATTTCAAGAATTTCCCATTTGTTCAAATGATGCCTCATTAATGCTAGATGAAGTCCTGCAATAATGTCATAACTCAGTAGACATAACTCCTGGGATTTAGTTTACCCTGTTTTGTTGCTGCAAAATAACATACAGATGGTTTACCATGAGCAATCACGCCCAGTTCACTTTGCTGACCTATGTCCTGTGATATTAACATTAGACATTATAAACCTCAAGTGCATTAACATTTGAGAGCTTTCATCTTAGTAGTCATATAGTCTCAGGGAAAGACATTCATTAAAATCAGCTCATACTCAGAATGCATAAACTTTGTCATTAATGTTCTTTAAAGATCAGAAAGATGATTAAGGAAAAATTCTGTAGTAATAATTAATAGTAATGGTTTAAATTTATAAAGCAATTTTATTCTCAGTTTTCCAAAGTATATTAAAAACATGCTGAATAAAAGTGTTTGTACTTGGTGTTGCAAGTAAACATAAATATCACTGAAAGAGAATTTTGAATAATTGCCAGACTATATGCAGTGTATTATCCTTTTAATTAATCCTTTTAAAATTTCTACTAAAATATTATTATGATTGATTCTCCTAAACATGGTCAAAATGCCCAGGCACCGAATCAGGCCTCAGTTAATATAACATTACTCAAAATGGGGACTCAGAAATGTCATAAAATAGTGATTTTTTGACATAGGCATGGTGCAAATTATTATGAAGCCATTTTCCTTTTCCTTTTCTTGCAAGTTGTTTCCAGGATTCTTCACTGGAAATGCTTCACTTTGCCCTGAAGAGTAAAGGAGTCTTCTCATTCACCTCTTAACCTTGACAGCTAATAAGTAAGGTTTTTAATGAAAAGCTGCCTTACACAATATGCTGTGTTCTTCTAGGAAAACTGGATCTTTATAAAGACAATTTTCCACAAGAGACAGAGCATACTGTTTTCATTCCTCTGCAAAGGCCAGTAACATAAATGCCACACCAGAGAAAATGACAACCTTTGACAGGAGCATCCAGCATCACAGCCAGATAGTGTGAAAACAGCCCAAGAACTAATGACTACACAAGCTAATCACCACAGACAGGTCTAACCAGAAAATCAATTATCCTGAGAATCCATTTCAGGAACAAATGGATTCTCAGGAAAAGAGCCACTCTTTAGTCCTACCCCACAACTGAAAATTGCCACTCCAGCAGACACTGAAAAGGGTGTGATTCATATTTAGGACTATATGTTTATGCAAGTGACAAAACTGAATTCCTGATGTATGTTGTTTCTTTTAGCACTGCAGAGCCAACAAAGCTTGAGAAGGAGTTAGATATGAGGCAGGCTTGTGCTTCATCAGCAGATCTGTCTCCTCCCTTCTGATTGCAGTTTCCTTATGGCTGATGATGATAATGGGTCAGGAAAAAAATCACAGCTGTTGTTCCAAAAAGTCTTTTAGAACAGGGTAAATCCAATCCAGTGTAACTGGCAAGTCAATTAACATGAAATGATCTGATGCTGATTTTGCAAGCTTATTTTTTAGTGGCTATAAAATATTCAAGAGTAAGGATATAAGACACTATAATGTCTGTCTGTAGATAGAATCCCATTTACGTCCTCTGCTTCAGAAACAGAAAGAAAATATTCCAGCTTCCCTTTGTTTTAATTTGTTCAGTTTTTAGAAATTTTGATAAGGATAAAAAATACTCACTGACCAAGGTCATAGAAATGGAGGGGTTGCTTTTCACATGCACAGTCTCCATTCTCAAGATCACACATCTGCAAATTTTCTTTTAAATTTAACTTTACACAAAATTATTTCTATTAAATATAATGTATTGATTTCCAATGTAATATTTTAGGGATATAGAAATGGCAGAATGACTTTTGTGAGCTTGAGCAGAAAAGCAGGACTGCCTTGGAAGGCAACAACAAAGAAGATAGGGAAGCAAAGGCTATTGCACTGCTGCCACTTACTGCCTGAAGAGGAAAGAGCTGCCCTGAGCAATTGCCATAACATTTCTGCCTTCCAGGGTCTGGTAATTGCTCAGAGCAGAAGCATCAAGTTGTGTTACTGGGAGCTGGGTGATCTCTAATGTTAGGAAAACAGTATATTTTTTTGTCTCTTGTACCTAGGTCTTCAGAGCAGGGACTGACTACTGCTGTGAGGCTTCATATTAACATGACTGAGATTTCTGAATACCGTCCTAATCCTAATAAAAAAATAGTCAAAACTTATGAAGAAGCAGAGAGTCACAGTCACAGGGTTACACTTAGCTATGCAGTCTTAAGCCATTTATGATAATTGGTGTTTTCATAATGGAGGTAGATTAAAAAAGTAAAAAAGGAGTTGTATGTAGAGGAGATAAATGGCAGTTTTGATGGAAGGTGACATCCTGTGGAATGACAGTCAGCTGCAAATATCAATGTTTTCTGTTTCTTTAGGGTCTTGAGATAATCTAGAGCTGTTCTGCAAATAAAATTACGACAATTTGGAATAACTGCAGAATACAAACTACTGAATACGTATGTCTGCCTGTGTTCTGCAGACTTCTGACTTTTTTTGCCTTGTGAAAATTTATTGTTAAAAATTACAGCTGGTGATGTTTGGAAATTTCCTCTTTACAAATCAGAAACTGAAAAAAAAGGAGACCAAATTCTACACTGACAAAGCACCCAGCCTTCACTGAAATGGATTTAACTGCTTTCAGTGTCTAAGTACATTTGAAAATATGTAATGTAAAGGCAGCTGACCTAATCTCAAGGGAGCTGTGTTACAGCAGAATGATCTGAACTTTAGCTTGTGGCGTTCAAGGTTGTTATCAAATTTGCTTGAAGGTTGAATCCAGAATATTTCTTTAAATGTTGGCAGTCACTTTCTATTACCCAAGAATAGAATTCAGCTATTTATTCTTGAACGTGGACCATTAAATGGTAATATTTGGGGGCTTTAAAAAGAATTTAGAGTAATTAAATAAATACATCTATCACGTAAGCCACAAAGACCAGACTTTATGAGCAGTTAAAGTCTTAGAGACGTAAATTGACCTAATGATGTAATAGACCTTAGGGTCTGTGTTTGCCATCAGCAACTATTTGTTATCTCAACTGGCATTTGCTGTAGCTGTACAGGCACAGAAAAGCAGTAAAAAACCACTTCCATTCTAACTGTGTCAGTAACAAAATGTTTAAAGCTCTTTCACAATGAATATTTCATTGTTAGAAAAAACTTTTCATAGCAGCAACCTGTTAAATAGGCTAAAATAACAACAGTTACCTAAATTATGGCAGATATATGGAAAATCTACATTTGCACTTAATTCATTCTGGAGCCAAAGACCTAGATGCATGTGTTTTCAGTTGCCATTTGTTTTATTAGTTCTTTCTATTTATTGCTTTCCAATCATAATCAAGTGAAGAATATCTTGTCTGACAGAGCAGTTTCCTGCATTATGTATTTAATGTAAATGTTGCATTTTTTCTGAACATGTGGGTTTAATGATGTTTTTGAAAGATTTCTCTTTCCAGCTTCTCCATGGTGTGGCTCCAAAGAAGTAGGGAGAAGTGAGAAAATGAGAAAGATAGAGCATCTTCAGATAGCTTTGCTAGATATCTTCTACAACTTTCTGACTCACCACTTTGAAAAAAACACTGCTTGTTTTGGCTGGATCCAGTCTCAGGGTTTCATGCCCTTGTAAGCTCCACTGGTCTCTGGATGATGACTGATTGCTATTCTGAGCTTCTGGAATGCCCAGCTATTAATCCCGTGTCTGACAGCTGGCAGTGGGACTCCCACAGTCACTGCAACAACCTACCCAGGCCTCTGACGTGTCACGTGAGCACATCCCCAGTCATGTATGACTGGGTCTGGAGACTGGACTTCTAATTGCAGTCCAAGGACTGAATGAACACAGCGTTTGCTGTGTTTTGAGAAAAACAGAGATCTTGTCTTCTGGACTCAAAATGCATGACTTCAGCATAAGAAGTAGCTAGAAGCTGTGCCTATGACTATTTTAGCAATGTGACATGTTATGTGACATATTAGGAACAGCTTTGAAGGGAGTGAGTTGGTTTTAATCACTTAATGTCCATGCTTCACACATTTTGGGCAGTTTTTAGACTACTAGCAACCATTAAGCAGCAGATCCTGTGGAGGCAGGTTAGCGTTGTTACTGTGCCAGTCTCCTTCCTGTGCAGAAAGTCATCACTGTGTAACCGAAACCCACAGACTTTCAGCCTATACACAGATCCCCTCTCTCAGCCATTCTAGACCTTTCCAAGGAAAGATGACACAGAACTCCACCTGGAGCAGATACTGGGCCATCTTTTGAAAGAGACTGAGGGCATAAAAACTCTAATTTTTGCTCTGTATGTGGGCCCTGACCCCTGATGGACAGGGACTGTGTTCTGCAACTGACCGCAACCATTCACGTGCCGCTGGAGCCACAGCTGGTGGTATCTTTCTATCTTGTTTCTTATTTCTCTATCTCCTTTTCTATCTTTCTCCTTCTATCTCTCCTCTCTGAGGGTAATCTTAGATCCCGGAATGCCTACAGACCACTTTTTCCAGTTATGTTTTTTCCAGTTATGGTTTTTCTAGTTACAATTCCAAAGCTATTAAAAATAAAAGCTGTTGTTGTTGCTATAATCAGTTATTGAACATTTTTTTTGCTGTAGTCTCCTCCAAGGGATCCTTTAGTGAAGAATCCTGACTCAGAGGTAGGTCACGACAGGAGTCAGCTGTCCAGTCTGTGTCCCCTCCCAGCTTTTTGTGTACCCCCAGGCTCCTCCCTGGTGGGGTGAGAGCAGATAAGACCTTAACACTGCACAAGCACTGACCAGAAATAGCTAAAAAAATCCCTCAACACTATTTACAGCACAAATCCAAAACATAGCACCATGTAAACTATGACAAAGAAAATTAACTCTATCCTAGCCAAAACCAGTACCAATCTTTTCATCCGCTTCTTTTCTCATTTCAACATATCCCCAAACTTTCTGCCATGTGTGTTTTCAGACTATCATGCTGCTTCTATGCATGTAATTGAAGCCCCCAGAATCACTATTTCAATATAAGCTGAATATATTTACCTGCACTCTGAGAAGAACACAGTTCTCCTTCCTGAGCTGTACCTCATGCTCCCCCTCTCACACCCTGTTGCCAGTGTTCTGGCTGCCAGAGCCAGCAGAAGGAAGCAGCACCAGAAGCCTATCCCAGGGTGAGGATGCTGAACTTAAGGGCAGTGAAGTTCTCATTAATGCACTTGACAATACCTGGCTTCTCAAGTTCTTATCCACTCTTATGTACAGTCTTCTACTTTCCTTTTTCCACTTGGTTTTTCCAGTAACCTTGCTACCCTCACTCTTTTCCTTACCTCTGAACATCTGGCCAGGCACCACTCTCAATACTGCTCCTGAAGGCTCAAGTGATAGATTTGTGACTCTCTATACATCCTTTTCTTTGGCTAGTGTAAAAAGACCCAGGTGATTGTTCCTTTACTGGTCAAAAATCTCATATGGAGAGCTATTTTTATGAAGAAGAGAAGGCATGATGGAGGCCATGAGCACTTTGAAAAAGTTGCTGTAGTTTGCAGTAAGGTATTACCTCAAAGACAACGGTAATGAGCAGTAGCTTGGATGGTGATTGCCTCCTGAGGCTTGCACTTTGCAATTTGCTGTCACCCTAAAAATTGTCTCATATGGGAAAAAAATGAAGGGCTGAGACCTTTTAGGTGAAAGAAATGTGTGTGTATAAACAAGTATTTAGCATGTAAAGAGATTGTTTGCAGAGGCAACTAAGGTGAGGAAATGGATGAAGACAGGAAGAAACTTTACTCACTAGATTCATAAGAGTGAGCTTTGAAGGCTTGGAGGAGGTGCTGCTGCACTGAACTTTGATGTATGAAGCAAACATTTTATAAAACGTGTATCCCAGCAGGCAATATTTGACTGCGTTTGTGCATAAGAGTGTAATTATGCATATCATGCAGGTACCATGGAAGATGACATATAATGAAGGGAATGGGGGAGTGAATAGAAAAATACCCACTGAAACACATGGGAAATGTCACTGAGCAAATGCATAATGCTTTTTTGTGGCTCTTTTGCAGGGAAAATACCATGGGAACCCTAGAGTGCAAGTATGAGGGATATACTATAGACCTGCATTGAAATCTCATCCTGTTTTGAAGATCATCTGGTTTCAAACTATGAACATCAGATTACATTAGTACTTGTCTTTAATTTTGTTCCATTAAAAACAGCAAAGAAACGTCTCTCAGATCTTATGCAAATATGGAGCAAAAACTCAGTTCAGAAATTATCAAGTTACAACAGGAAATGCACCATGATTTCACTGAGTAATTTTCAGAAGATATTGGTATGATTGGGATGCACTACAGGCAGCATGTTGTCTTCCTAATAAAATAGCACATTAATTTCTTGAGCTCAAAATAACACAGTTGATTTAGTTAAGTACAAACAAAAAGAGTTGTAAAATACTTAGTGCAATAGAGTTGGCACATTAAATCACAATAAGCCCCCAAAGTGAGCAAAAATTTATGGCCTTTTCTGAAGGAAATTGAAGAAGTATAGCTAGGGATGCCAGAAGATCCAGTGTCTGAACTTTGAATCTCAGGTCATTTTAAAAAATTCAGTGGCTAAAGACAACTCCTATTTTTGCAAGACATAAATCCATGAGATTGAAATTCTGTCTCTCCTGAAATTTTAACATGTTGAAATACTTTTTAATCATATTTTCAACCTCTTGGTTTAGCTTTTTTTTTTTTTTCCCTAGTGGACAGGAAGCTGATTTATGCTTATGCCCACTAAAACTTTTTCTAAGATGTTACTACAATAGTTCTTTTCAATTTTTTTCTGAAAAAATCTGAAACAGATTTTCAGGAAATAAATATCCCTAGAAGAAGGTGAAAGATAATAAAAGAAAAATTCACTCATTTCAGATACTCCTTGTGAAAAACATACATTTTCTCTTTTTTTGTCATTATTTGCACTAATGTAACCTTACATGATCAATAGGTCTGTTTGTGTGATATACTATGAATGGAAAGTTGTACTTAACCAAAAAATAGTATTTGTGATTTATATTTGTGATTTGAATTAGATAGGCTAGGAGATTCTATGCAGTAAAATATCAATAAGTACTAAAGAGTAACTTGAAAACACAATCAGTAAAGCAAATGCAATGTTTATGATATATATGTCAAAGTTATGTTTTAAAATACAGATCAATTCTTTAGTAAGTTTTTTTTTTCTATTAGAGATGTTAATTACAATTTACTCCCACTTGTCTAAGTTTGACAAAACCAGATTCCCACTTATGATACAACAAAAGTCCTGCTCAGCTGTTAACATCATGGGAAATGTATTTATAGGCACTTTGTCAGGCCCTGTAGTTAGAAGAGTCAGCAAAGCTTACTCATTCACGTTTCTCATGAGCCTTTCCCCCTCTTCCCCCCTCCCCTCCAACTGTCTCTAACAAAAAGCTGGGGCTGTGTTTGCTGTGTACTGTGAACTGTTTCATTGCTGGCAATTAAAAACAAAGGAAATCAAACCTTTGTGGGAATTTATGGAGTGGTAATAAATCCAGTACATGCCATCCATATGCTTTTCAAACCTCTTCCTATAACATCTGTTTTTTTTGTTCTAGAATAAAGAGCATGGAGACTGCTAAATACAATTGTTTAAAAGAAGGAAAATCACTATGTCATGCAGTGTCCCCTATTCTCCCTGTCTCCCTCAAATCCCAACTTTAAAACAGGACATTGAGAGAGGGGAGGGTAGTTCACCAGGCCTAAATGCTATAAAAGCTGAAGACTGTAGATGACACAAATCTGTATTTGCTACTGTCAGACATAAAAAGAAGCTAAGGAAAGGCCCAATTAAAAGTAACCAAGGCAGAGTGCAGTTGCACAGAAAGGTACAGAAGAAGTGGGAATTTAGGGTATTATAAATACAGAGTCATAGTGCTTACACTGTTGTACCTTGAAGTGAAATAGAATCACTGCAACTGACTCCAATGTTTTGCCCAAAGTCTGACTTAATCAGAACAGAAGGCAAAGGAGCAAAGTTTGAAGTTTGCTGTGCCAGTGAGTATCTTGGAGAACATGAAAAACTCCATTCATGCTTCAAGACTCGCCTTTGGCATTGTAGGGAGAACTAAAACTGACTGTCTTACCCGCTGAGGATTTCCCACTTACAGAAAGTTATAGGCTGCATGCTTGCAGGACAACTTGGACTCGGCCAGGAGGAGCGGGAGGGAATAAGCCCAGCCTGTGCCGTGCTCTCACAGATGTCAGCTGGCACTTCCCAGGGGATGTTCTGTCAGCTCCCACAGACCAGGCTGAGAGGCATGAGGATTCATACATGTTGCAGTGGCTAAGTCCACATTACACCCCCCATGTTGCTACGAAGTGGTCTTTCCCCACATCACTGTGCCAGAAAGTTCTCCCTTCGTCAGTATCCCACTGGCCCCTGGTCCTCTCCCCGCCCCCCTCCCCTCTTCCTGGTCCCTGTTATGTTACTCAGCCTTGCCTCTACCCCCTAGCCCTCAGATTATTGGTTACTGATGCTCTGCCTGCCCCTGGAACCCCTCAGGATAAAACCACACACGGGCGATTGTTCAAAGTTCTTTGCCTGTTTCCCTTCGAGTGCGTTTGTTCCTGGTCCGTGGTGCAGACTCAATAAACACCTTGGAATTGCACACTAAGAATCCCTCCTGCCTCTTCATCTCCGGAACGCGCATAGACTGTGTGTGTGAGTGGCTGCTCGTGCCCACCTGCGAGGGTGAGACTGTGTGCACACGTGGGTGCTAGTGGGGCACTGCCAAAGCGTCTCCACGAGGGACACTGTGGGATGGGGTCCATCGACCCCATGCACCACGTTACGTACAGGCTCTGGAGACTACAAAAGGAAAAAGGAAGTCTAGTTTGCTAGCTATTGATTTAGTATAACACTTGGTAAAGCATTTAGTAAACTATCTTCTCTATATTTATCATGATTAGTATGCACAGTTCTGCAACCTAACTAGTGTCATAACCACAGGAAGCAGAGAGAGTGCTGGCTAAAGGCATCAGCCCCTCCAAGCTGAAAATATTGATAGAAGGCTCAAGTACTGAAGATGAACACTTTTCATGGAGAGTGCAACTGAGGTGAGAAGGCAGCAGCAAATACTCTTTGTTTCAGTCCTCTAAACCAGGCACAAGGGACATACGGACTTCTTGCCCTGGCTGACAGAGTTGATAACCCAGCATGGCATAGGGACTTGGTGACAGCCCATGTGCTGGATAATACTGCATCTTTTCAGAAATTGTCCTTTCTCTGCATCCGTGTCTTATTCATTGTAGGTCTTCTCTGTTCTGAAAGATATAAGGCAGAAGACCTCCTGATAGCAAAACTATGAAATTTGCTTTGTGAACTTTTTTCAAAGCCTCAAAGTGTTTTTTTCTGTTTTGTTTCTTTTTTTTACTTTAGAGTAAAGGAAAAAAATTAATCTTTCCAAAACAGCTCTTCTGGCTTGTACACATTCATTCATTCATTAATTCCACAAAATGGCTTTCACTCTTTTCATTTCCTCTTCAAGCCCCACTTCAACTCAGAGATTAATTGATAGCAGTAATAAGTGGCTATCATCTCTCCAATGGCTGTGAGAGGGAACTGAGACTGTTTGCCAGTAGGATTCAGTAGTGCTATTTTGGAATATGTGAATTTTCAGAACACTAATACTGGACAGAACAGATAGCTGTTGGGCAGAACCATTCCAATTCATGCTATTTTTGATTATTTCAGCATAAAAATAACTTTGGTTTTCACAGTTATGTGCTGCCACTGGAAACTTTGATGCTCAGGAATGAGGAACCATGCTTTAGTTTTAAGGGAGACTGCTTTACTGGACACTGATGTGTTAGGCCATTTCTTCCAGAAGGGAAAACCTTTTTTGCTGATGTCTCCACCACCATGTTTATGTCAAGCCTCTCTGCTCTCCCAGCTCCTCGGCCACGTGTCCACACTCATCCTGTTTTATCCAATCTAATTTCTTTCCACTCCAGCTTTCACCTCCCTAACCTCAGTGTCTCTTTACTGAGTCCCACCACATTCTCCTGGTCCATCCAACCTTCCTTGACGATTTGTCCTAAAAGAGCTCATAAATTCTTTACCACACTGCCCTGCTCAGGTTCCTTTCCAGACAAGGATCGGCCTTGTGGACATCTCCTAACTCACAAACTTACCCCATATACTTCCTTTTGGACTTTCCTTTCCTGCTTTTCCACTCAGACTTTTCCAGAAGTCTTTATGCTTTCAGCGCTGCTTCTTCTCCCTTCCTTTGCAACCAGCTCAGACAAGCTCTAATTTTCCCATATGACTTCCCTGCCTTGTTTTTCCAGCCCCAGCCTCTCCTCCCACCTCATTTCCTCTACTTGGATCCTCATCACCAGCCTCTCCAACAATGCTGCTCCAGGAACTAGAGTTATTCATGACTAAGCCCTGTTTCTGCAGGTCATGCAAAGTACTGTTTAGAAAACTTTTTCATGTGAATTCCCATTTTTGTTGCCAGTGAGAGCAATGTCTGGAGGTTTCAGCTAGAGTAAAAACAGAGGGGTGGTGCTGGGGAGCTTAGGAGATTTGGAATGGCTTCAAACTTCCTTCAATGAAGCATGGGGAGGCAATTAATGGGGAAACCTGGCCCAGTGCCCATCTGCAGTCTGCCTGAGCTATACAGCTGGCCTTACTCATTTGAACATTTTCTTTGGTTCAGTTCACCACACAGCTTTACTTCACTGGGATTAGCTCTTCAGTCATTGTAAGCTTACACAGCCTTGTTGAAAGTAGTGTAGAGGTGCTGGTTTACAGTAAATAATGATACAGTCCCCCCTTCCATTTTTTCCTTTGGACTTTGAATGGAACTAAAAGTTGAAACAGAATTTCACTTGGTGTCATGTCAAAACCCCAAGTTAAACATAATTTCAGCATAAAACCTCAAAGTGGTCTGGGTAAATATGAAAAGGCTCATGAAATTTAGGCAATCTTTAAACAGGCATGACTTCAACTATGTACATACAATTATCTGTTCTGGTTCCCAGTGTCAGGTTTTACTGCAAAAATTTTGCATTAATTTAATTAATCTCCAGCTGGAAGAAAAAACATAAATTTTTTTTCAGTGTATTCAAGCTTAAGTATTTGTTCATCTTTATTCTGAGTGTCTCATTTTCAGCAATCTGAAATGCTCAGTTTCATAGACTTCCTAGACATTAAAGGACAGATCTTCAATGGGAATTCAGGTTAGAGCCAAAAGAGGATTTATGAATCTTGAAAACAGGCAGTGTAGCAGCTATATTTTAAGCCCCTTTCCCTGAAATGCAATCCAGAATCAAGAGTTACAGTCCTCAGGGCATGGGAAGGGTTATATAATTCAAAATGGTAGTCCCAAACTCCTGCGTACCAAGAGGGGAAGACTAGCCAACAGAAACTGCCAAAGATGGATTATGACAGAATTTTTTCTGCTCCCTCAAGTTTAAGTGCAGAGTTAAGGCTCCAGGAAGACATATTGCCTAATGAAAAAATGTTTTGGAGTTACATTAATTATCTAAGAATAATTAAGGCCTCTTTATAGGTCATGTTATGAACCAGATTCCCATGATGCTCAAGCACTGATGTCAAAAATTGCAGCTGGTTCTGTGAAAACTCCAGGCATTAGTCTGTTTAGGAGTTTGTGCCAGACGTAAGTGATTATACGTTCTGTGCTTATGCTTGTCAGTAGAAGTACAATTCTTTTAAAGGAAGACCTTGGAACTGAATTATATAGGTAGAATAAAATGCCCATCTTTTGTATAACTATCTTTATAACTATCATTAAAACACTTACCTGGGAAAGGATAATATTAGGGTCACTTAAGTTTATTTAGTGCCTCAGCTAAAGGAGGAATATAAACCTCAAATTCTTTCCTTGTCAAAGAACAGCTCAGATGTGAGCCTGAGGTAGCATGGGAAGTCTTGCCGTTGCTTCAGCTGAGGTAGCCAGATGTAGAAAATTGCAAGAAGGAGCCAGAAATGGGCAGTCAATCTCAACAATTTAGGTGGTCTAAAATCCTCATGAAGAGGAACCTGAATTCCTGAGAGTGAATTCCTGCACCATGATATCCAAAGCTGTGTATATGGAACAAGAAATAAGTAACACAGATAGTTCTTGGTGTGCAACTCTTCACACTACTTAAGGCCAAAAAGGTATCAGAGAAAATCCTCAGACAGCTGACAGAAACTGTGAAACTGAGATTTACATGTTATCATCATCCTAATGCGAAAGTGCACTTGGCATGAGCATGTGGCAGGCAATGTGAGTAACCACCTGTCACA
Organism: Dryoscopus gambensis; assembly: GCA_013389985.1. Taxonomy (NCBI): domain Eukaryota; kingdom Metazoa; phylum Chordata; class Aves; order Passeriformes; family Malaconotidae; genus Dryoscopus; species Dryoscopus gambensis. The sequence continues at coordinate 45,874 of WEIT01027124.1, forward strand.
CATTATTAAAAAATAGAAAAAAACAGGGAAAGATGAATCAAAAGATTCGCAGATTCAGAGGCCAAAGTAAGAAATACAGCCAGCAGTCTGTGATCTTCCAAGCACAAAAGCAAAGACCGTAAAAATAGCTGGTTTAGCTACCATTTAGCCAAATGTCCCACCTGTAATTTTCCCACCTGTGAATATGATCACACACTGATTGTAGTAGAATGGAGCAATATTCAATGGCATATCATTAATTCACTTCTTTTTTCAAATTGGAAATGTGTTATTCTGTCCCTGCCCCTTAATTTACAAACTAAAATCTCTTAGCAAGACTGTTGAAAAAAAAAATCCGCAGAGAAAGTGCTTTAAAAAGTAATTCTGTGGTGATCTCAAAGAGCTTCAGTAAAACATACCCTGAGCACGTAATTATTTTCTCATCTAACTTCTCCTTAATATGGTTCAAGGGAAAAGTGAAAATAATTTGGTTGCTAAGGATTTTAACATAAAACAACCTATTTATAAAAAATGTCTCCATTCGTCACTTCTTAGATTAAGGTAGAACCCACAATTTTGACAGGAGTCTCCTCTTAGCTGCGTGTAGTCAAATTATTGCTGAAGTTTTTGTTAATTTCCTACATCGGTAGGTTGTTTTCTGAAGAAATGCTGTTCATGGTCATTCTGTTTCATAGCTTGGAGTAAAAATACCCCCTCTGAGCCGAGTTTAAATGTCTTTCTCTCACATAAATGCAGATCCACCAGTAATGTTCCCAGACCACTGAGCTTCCTGAAGAAAGCACTCAGTGCCAAAATCTGCTTCCATTTATGTGGATGTTAAATTCTGCTGTTATATGTGCCAGTGGCCAAAGAAGCAGGCTGTAAAAGAGTAATTAAGAATGTCAATTCCCCAATGTGAATTATGTGTGTGATTCTGAAGGCAGATTTTGGCTGGTTTACCATTGGCTTTTCAAAAGTTTGTTTCCCAAGAAGTTGCACTTATTTATTGTTTATTAGAACTGGTTTGGCTTGTATTGAAGATTTTGAAGGAAATTTTACTATGGATAATCTAATACTGTTTGTTCCCATTATTTTCCGTGAAGTGAAAACCTTAAAATCTTACTGTATTCTGTTACTTTAGAAATTGCTCTGATTAAAGAAGGAATATGATGCTTCAGAACAATCAAATATTTCAACGATTTTTTAGCAGATTTAGTGTTCTTATGTTTCAAGAAATAGAGAAGAGGTCTACAGATGTCAATCTTTACATCTATATAACACCTTTCCCTTAGCAAAGACTTGTTGATATTACTGACAGTGTTTTGAGTGCAGCAATTCCCTCCCTAGGGATGTGGTAGAGTTCCCACCACGAGGTTTTCAAGGTAGGATTAAACAGGATGCCAGATAATCTCATCAAGGATCCCTTTCCCTTAAAATGTTGAACCAGGTGATATTTCTAAGTCCCTTCAGCAAGGAAGAAACTGGAGATACCACTTTGAAACTTATTTAATTGTTAATTTATCTAGGTGTTTAGCAATTTTCAGTCTTCAGTGATGAACACGGGGTTTTAACCAATTACATAAAAGAAAGGGATTTGTCATTCCACAGGCCACTTTAATCAACCCTCTCTGCCACACACCTTCGCATGATGGTCAGCAGCTCCCCAGAGACCCCTGAGATGTGAGCCGCTGACCACCCTCAGAAACGTCAGACTGTCTGTCTGACTCAAGTGACTGAAGTGATCCTACACCTTTCACCACACAGAGAGACTGATTCCTCAGTTCTTGGGTTCTTACGACAAAATTGCTCTCTAGGCAAAGATATCTACAAAAAGATATTTTAATCTTAGAAGCTGAGGTGGGTGGAGTTATGTAACATTTTAACTAGATAAATGTGAGCTTAAATTGTTCTGCTCATGGCTCAAAATGGCTTGACATTCTACGCCTTTTGGAAATAAAACTGCTGCAATTAATTCTGAAGAAAAGATACTATGTAACATAGTAATACCACCATCTTGTGGGGAAGAAATATGTCCCAACATATGTCCCAAATATTCTTCCACAGGCAGAGCCAAAACCAACACATAGTTAATATTGCTGAAATTAAAAATGAAACAATTATTCTAATAAAAGGTAACTTGTATTAAAAATAACAAAGTATTTTTACTTTGGATAGATTCACTTTCTGAGTTAGGCTCAATATGACAGCTCTGTAAACTTGGCAGAACTTGCACAGCTAACTACAAACATATGATTTATGCTCCTGATTTATTAAGATATTTAAAATTTATAAATGTTTAAAGTGTTTGTAAAGGTATTATAAAGTAATGCATTTTTATATAAAAGACTAATGGATAAATATATTTGAGTGCCACTTTGCACAGCATTTCCTGCAATTCTGCTTTATCCAACTCTCATTTTCATAGAAAACATTGAAATTAGGCTCTTCTGACAAACTGGACATCTGGCAGAGGCTGAAATATACCCAGCCTGTACTCAGTCAACTGATGAACAAGACCATCCTTTCTCCTCGTAAAGTGCCCAGATTTTTATTTGTTTCATTTTCTATTTAAGTTCCAAACTCTATCAAACATAAGGCAGGGTTTGTACAAACAACGGTTTCATTCACCAGAAGCCTAACAGTCTGTCCTGTGCACTGAATGACGTAGTATCCTGTGGAAAAAATACTATGTGCTTATGTTGTTAAAGGCTGTAGTATAAAAATGATACTTAAGATTTAGCACAAGCACTGGAAATTTAACTCCAGAATTTCCTTTTGAATAATTTTCAGTGTTAGTAACAGCCAATATAAAAGTTTTCATGTTTATTTCCACAGACACCATTTTAAAGAGAAGAGTGAAAAGATATTCTCTTATTCATTACTATAACACCACTGAAGTAACTCTAGGTCTTAAAAAAGTAAAATTAGGTTTCCTTTATTGGAAAATGTGAAACACTTTCTAAAATATATACTAGTGAAGGCAGTTTGTACTGTTGAACAAGGAAATTCTGTTTTACTACTAGAAGTGACTTTCCCCCCCCATTCTGGTATCCATGTAGCAATAAAGGAGTCTGTGTATAGCAGAATGCTTTCAGAATAAAATACATTCAAAATACACTCCAGCAGAACTAAATTTGGTCCTTGAAGAGGACATTAGGACTTTAGGTAGGTGAAATAAATTATTTTTCCTGTTCTGCACTGGAACAAAACATTGTAGAAACCCAACACTGCTCCAAGGTAAGACAGACTTGTCATTCACACTGCCCACTTGACACAATCAAATTGGATCCTTCAGTGCTTAAAAAGCAGACTGCAAGCTTTCATAAGCTAATTCAGGCAATCTAACCTGTTCCTAGGCTTCCTACCTGACCATAAAGGTCTTTAGACTGTGATCTCAGAGATTCTTGAATAAGTCCCAGAAGGGTTAATGTGGGAAGAGATGTGATGGAATTGAGCTGCAGGCTGTGGGACCACAGGGCAGCACAAAAGAGTACATGGCAGCACGGGGAGGAGACGCCTGACGCTGAGGGGAGGAGATGCCACACGGCAGAGCCCTGCAGGGAGGAGCCTGCCAGAAGCTGACAGGTGGCTGAGCAGTGTGATCACCCCACAGAAGGACATTTAGAAGGCGCATTGCTGACGTGGCAACATGGGATAGGTCATGTAGTGAGAATTGCCATGTAAGGAAATCCTGTGCCTTGAAAAGGTGTATAAAACCAGCTAGTTTGTTTGAATGAACGATTCAGGTTCCCTGTCGATGTGGGCCTGCGTCTCAGTCGCTACAGGTTAATGCTCTTTTGGGAGCAGGTATTTACTGTAGAAGGAGATCCGAAGAAGAAGGCTTACTTCACATAGTAGTGCAGTTGCCAAGAAATCAGGGAAAGGCTCTAGGTTTACATTAGCTTGAGGGTGTTTGTTCCACAATTTCTACTGCTCTTTAGCCAAAAAACTGGCAGAAAAGTCAGGGCTAATTCTTTTTGGAGCTTTTTCGACTGAACTTTTTACAGCACAGAGTGCAAACTAAGCAAGAAAAGTAACTCCTATGAGAAGGGGATTTTACTGAGAGAGGTTCCTAGTTTTTGTGCTCCTCATTTTGGTTGTTGCTGATGCCTTTTAAATGCTCAAGCATCCTCTGTTTGCCATAGCTACATTTCCTCAAGAAAGTATGCTGCTTGGGCAACAAGATTCCTTCTTTTTTTCCTCTTTTATTTCCTCCTTTTTTTTTTTTTTCCCCCTTCCCTTTTCTGGCTATGTAGACCTTCTGAGAGCCTGAATACTACCACCAGATTTTTATTTTTTTTCGTCATGTAATTTGTTTCATGTCTTACTTTTGGACCTAAAGTTCTTCCAAAAAATCCTCTCAGCTTCAAATCCACAATCAAGAAGATAAAGGTGAAAAACCTAAACTCTAGAACGTACTTGTAATTAGTGTCTACATTTGGCATTGCAAAGTTCCCCTGGCATGCAAATGTACAAAGGAGCCTTTTTAGTTCCTGCCTCATGTGTGTTGTGATTCAGAGCTGAGACAAAGAGCTGACTAAAACACTGGGGAAAGCAGGGTCTATTAGGTGTGATCTTTGCACCACTTACCACAGAGTAAGCACAGAATTCAGCAGACAGCAAAGCAGCCACAGATGGTATCTATCATCTGAGAAAGGGGAGTAGTGAAGCACTTTGCTGAGCAGATTAAAAGCTAGGGCACTCCCTTGGGAGAGGTGACTGGAGCTACTTAAGCAGGGTGTTTGTTCTCCAGATTGTTTCTGGTTTTTATTTTCATCTCAAAGTGAGTGTTTACTCACTTTGAGACACCATGAAGAATGCATGTTGATCTGGGGAAGGCATGCACAAGTCTGTCCTCACTCATCAAACTAAGTGTCCAAATCACAAGCTGACTGTATTACACTTTGTATTTTATCTCAGTCTGGTTTCATGGCTCTGGCATTCATGGCTTCCTAACAATTTTCAACAGAGCTAAAGTTTTACTTACTCTGTCAGTCACTGTCTAAGGCTTTGACAAAAGAAGTGCAGAATATAGGTTTGAATGTCCATAGAAGAGAGGGGAACATGCCTTCGCTAGTTAGCAAGGACACTGAAACCTGATGAGTTCCATGGTTAATTTTTTTTATGTATGCCTACAGCCCAGCCTGTCTTGGACTTTTCCAAATAATCCTGTGTTCAAACCAGCTGTTTGATCTGATCAGCTTGATATACATGCCAATCATAAAATTCGTGCTTACGTAAAATAAAAGCATATAAATTAAAATTATCAAATAATATGCTTTATTATAGGAAGGATGTTCCATCTACCTCAGAACTATTAAGAACACTCCACCTTTGTAATCAGTATTTCATCGTATGTAAAAAGATTAAACTACAAACAGATCTAGATTTGGAAATAATCCTTCAATGTTACACACTTCTGAAAGTTACCATTTTCAATATTTGCTATGAACAAATAGTTAACATTGAACATTTGTTGAATTGCAATTTGGTTTACAACATAATTTTAAATGAATTTTTTTTTAACTGTAAAACTCGGCCATTGCACTATGTTATGTATTAAAGTGATTTTTTTTGCTTTATGCTGGGTTTCAATTTTAATGTTGTATGTTAAAAGTACTTGTTACTTTGTGTTGGGTGCTATTTTAAAATATTGTTAGTTAAAAGGCTTGTATTTCATGTTATAAGTTGTTCCAGTCTTTATCCAGTTTGAAGAATTTTTTTTAATATAACAGTGATATACATGTTAGCTTAAAATAGATTTTTTTACAAGAAAGACTACAAATATAAGAAATAAACTAAAGGAATCACAATTTCCACAAATATGTCGAAACTAGAAATTCCTTTCCACCTGAATAAGATACAAAGAGAAGAAAAACCGAATTTACATCTGCAAAGAGGGATTCCAAGTAAATCAAATCTGGGTGTCCACCCAGAACAACTGATGGAGATAACTTATCAGCGCTAAGTACCCACAACTCCGATATGATCCGGTACTTAGCAGGACATTTGGGCGAACCCCATCCTTTGTTACCCTTTCATCGGCAAAAGAGACTCTTTGTTTCTATTTTTGAACAACGTTCCGTTTACAAAATCAAGATTGAGATTGCACCGCAGAGGCAGTCACGTCATCCTGCATCCTTTTAGCAATAAAAAACTTTTGTATCTATTCAACTTCAAATCAGGAAACACCCTTGATGGAAGCAGAGGCGAGGCACCAAGAGTGATGTCACCCTGAAGACGTACTGCATCGCCTGAAGGCTGAAAAACAGTATAAAAACCGGCTGAAGATGGAAGAAAGACGGTGATTCTTGAGAGCTTGCAGCGTGGCAGACGTTGAAGCTGGAATCACCCGTACTGGCCAGTACTGTTTCGCTGATGGTGTTTGTTGCTATGTTTTATTTGCCATAAACTCTGTTGTTTAATAAATTGATATTGTGTTATTGCACGTAATCTGCCTTCATTTATAACAAGCTGATGCATTCTCTTTAACATCCTTTATTGCCCACATTCTACATCATTATGCATAAATTTCACAACTGGTTCTCAAGGGTGGGTTTCCAGGCTGCACTTTGTGTGAATAAAGTGGGCTAAAGAATCACACCTTGTATGTGGAACCAATACTTAATTATTAGTCTAAAGTTGGCAATATTATTAGGAGTTGCCAATCATAAGTAATTTTGGCCCGTTGCACCAAAATTAACTTTTACAATCAGGCTATCAAATTATTACAGCTCTTTCCCAACAATGGTGCAGTTAGCACCTATATGCACATTTTCTAGTGTCTTACTCTTTCTTCTGTCAAGTTTACCTTCCTATACTTCTCAGAGTCCTGAAACCAATTGCATCCATCTGTTTTGATGTTTAAGATAATTTTTTTGTCCAGACTCTGCTCACTTAATGCTCATGCACTGAGAAGTTTGCTATTTTAGATGCAGTGTTCTTCAGGAATTCTTTAATTGTCCTACTGGACTGAAGACTTGTTCTCAGTAATCAGATATTTGTCCTTATGAGAGCAGCAAGTATGTGCAAGTGGAAGTGCTGAATCACAGCATTATTCAGGTTGGAAGAGATGACTAAAGGCAATCCAACATCCCTCTCTAAGCAACATTTCTGTCTAGCTTACTTCTAGTTACTACTGGCCTTGTCCAGTCAATTTCTAAAAATCTCCAGTGATGGAGATATCCTAAATCCTCTAGCAACTTGTGCTTAACCACTTCCATGAGGAATTTCTATAGATAAATAAAACCTTGAAATTTCCCTTGATGAAATTTAAAACTGTTGCTTCTCGTCCTTTTGTTGAGCACCTCTGAGAAGAATCTGCCTCTGTATTGCCTATGAGTTTGTATTAGGCAGCAATCAGATATCGCTTTATCTCTCTTCCCTTTTGTGACATCTTTGATAACAGGTTTTAGTAAGATATCTCATTTCAGGAATAAAGAAATTAGGTACCTAGTTTCAAATCTCTTTCAAAATTTTGGTTACTGCTTGCAACCAATCCATTCAATCTCTTAAAAGATCCAAACAGATGAAATTATCAATTGTGGCTAGGGAATGATAAAAAAAGACCCAAACACAAACTTTAAAAAGCCAGCCAGCCCAAGTGCTTGAAAAGACTGGTACTGCTGGGAGAAAGATGACCACCAGCCAGAATAACCAGCAACCAGGCATTTGCTTGGAGACTTTTCAGTTGTAAAAAGGGTCAGCTTAAAAAGAAGTATAAAACACCCCTTTAATTTTTTTTTACCTAGGAGACAGGGGTGTGGGAAAATCTTGTGAAGCAAAGCCCGGTGTGGCACTGCCAGAAGCTGCCCTGCAACATTGCAACCTTCCCAAGGGCTACTCCAAGCCATCTGTGTCCAGCCTGAGGAGAGGGACACACACATGGGGACTCACAGCTTGGTGTGCCTGTGGGGCTCTAAGGGGCGTTTTGCACCAGTCCCAGCCCCAGTAAGATGCGGGGAGCTGCAGGGACACGTGTAGTGCTGGAGAGCACACATCTCCAGTGGGGGATAAAAATATATAGCTTGCAAAGGGGGAACCATCATTCTCAGGATAGGAGGTGCACAGGTGACTTCAGAGGGCCACAAAGAGGCCCCACAAAGTGTGCACATCACTCTGTGTGTGTGTTGGGGTAGAATTAGAATGTTTTGGAATTTTTTTATAAACTACCAGTAATTTCTGTAACATCAGCAAAACAAGAAACTTCTTTGATCCAGATTTGATTCAATCCACAGTACTGGAGCAGTTTTCCTTGCTTTAGTCTATGAATAAATGCCTTTCACCTTCTGTGGCCATAGGCACAGTGAGTGTTCCAGATGCTGTTTCGGGATCAAGCTTTCCAGTACAGAGGTGCTGCTCTGGACATCGGTTCCCCCATGAGGAGAACATCTACATAAAGCTGCACATTCCTTTGCAGAGTTTCAATAGGAGTGAATCACCGTTTTCTAATTTAAAAGTTCAGCCAAAGGACTCATAATCTGCTTGACATTTTGTTTAGTTCAGCCAGACATCGACCGTAATATCACTGCTTTTACAAAGTAACTTGAGATGGTTTTTAGCAAACCAGCATTATCTAAAATATTTTAGGCTGCAAGCCTTTTGTGTGTAGGTTGAATAAACCAGGCAATTACTCAGCTAGTTATATTCAAGTATTTTTCCAAGAATATACTTGATTTCTGCTCTGTGTGGCATCACTGAAGGTTCCTTAGGGATTTGTTCTCATTGTAGATCACATGCTTATATCACAAGCCTGTTTCTTACATCAAGAGAATCAGAAGTGCAAAATATGGAATTTAAGTGTGTTCCAAGAAATGTAGAGAAGAAAAGAGTGGCTGTGACTTGAGAGTTTTATCAACTCTTTGTACTAATCAGAAATAACTTTGAATTTACACCTGTGGTGAGAGTGAGCACAAAGCCTTGTGCTATGACAGCAAGCAATGAGGTCGCCTCCTTGAAACATCCTGTTATAAGCAGTAATTATATGCTAAATTCACCTGAGTTTTCATATGCATTCTTTATAGAATTTCTTCATATAACCTAATTTCAGCACTAATCCCCAGAAGATTTTGCTAATAGCAGTATAAATTAATTGAAAGATATCTCACTTTCTCAATAAAGTCATCCAGCTTTCTAATAGGCATTGAATAAAATTAATGGAGTAACTTTGACAGTTTGTCTGACAAGTGCCTTTCAAACACTGCAGCACTGCTTTGCTCTGCTACATGGACTTCAATGCTTTTATTTTCAGCAGACACAAATGTCTCCTCCAGCTTAGCCAATGTCAGCATACATAAGTTACTTATTCAATATCAGTAATCAAAAATACTTTTTTCTTGCCCACAAATACCATTTTTCTTTTCATTCTGGCATTACAGACCTCTGTTAGTGTAACAGAGCAGGGACAAAAAGTCCAGGTCTTTCCCCTCTGGGCTCTGTCTTGCCTAGTTCCACATCTCACCATTTTCCACTCATGCATTTTTGGCTCCACAACTATAAAAAAGAGCAAAAAAACTCCAAAAGCTAGCAGTTAAGGCATCTCCTTGGAAGGGTGGGCTGAGACCATGACAGAAAAGAGATTCACACCCAGTGGTCCTGGTGTGACCCTTTAAAAGGTGGGTGTCCTGGGTGTCCTTTTAAAAGACACCATCTGTTCAGGTTGCCAGTGGATGTAGGCATTTTCAGTTAAGGACATGTAAGTACTTAGTGTAATTTTACTTTACAGCTCTCCATAAGCCTCCAAAGCTGTAGTTATTTCTGTGCTGACTGCAGAAAGAATTTAAGCATGTACTTTAAGAAGAGCAGATTGTGTTTCCCAATAGTGCTTTGCATCCAGTACTCAGATCCTGTTGCACCAAAATTAGGTATCTCAGTTAGTCACATTAACTCCCTGGTCCACTTTCTACCTTTGTATCTGTATTTCATTAGCATGTCTCTACTGTGAAAACGAAAATGTGACCTTTCTGTTCAGTGGGGATGAGGAGCCTGGTAATTTGCTGATCGAAATTAAAGGCTTCGGATATGTTCTCTTGAATTGACAGGCCACAACTTCCAAGATTTTTTCTTTTGTTCAGGATCATTGGAGTGTATTGCATTGCAACTGCCTCCTGGGAATTTGCAAGCAAAATCTTCTGGTAATGTTTTTATACGATTCCTGCCCACAAAGGAATATTAAGACCATGTGGCTGACAGCAAGAAGTCCAAAGTTCTGCTAAATTTTCTGCCCAGGAATAGTTATAGGTGTGCTACGTACTATATATCAAAGAGTCAAATGTGTCCAAAAAGCACAAGACATATTCTACAAGTATTTGCCTTTTTAAAAAAAATCTACAGTAGCTACAGTATGTCCAGACATTTTGATGTGATACATGTTCAGTAGATCAGGATCAGATCTGTAAGAGTGGACATTTTAATCCAGTGATAATGGTCTGAAGTTTCATAGTGAGCATATCTGATCTACAGACACTATGTTCAGAGCTTCTGCTGTGCTGAGAGATGTCTAGAAATCCTGGACAAGTACTGTGCAAATATTCTGCTCTGACAAGATTTCTGGGAATGTGTCCTGGGTTGCAGTGTGGGATGTGCTCAGGAGTTTTTATTCATATTATTTTTATGACCATCTTCATGAGCTGTTGAGACCAAGTGGTGCTCAGTGCTCCTCCCTCTGGACTATCTTCTGTGAATGGGTCCATCAATGCCTTGCCACATGACTCATAGATAACTTGCTCCTGGACTATCTCCTGTTAAATGGCCCATCAGCACCTTGCCCATGACTCATCATCCCATTGTAAGATGTCCCATGCAGGGGGAGGAACCAGGCATTCCATGCTCAATGTAAGCTGAGATCTCAAACACCAGACCAGCCCTCTTCCACTGGATTTACCTGGAGGAGCAGCTTTCTTCACTACTGGATTCCCCGAGGAAAACTACACCCTGCTACAGGATCACTGCTTTAACAGGACTGCATCTACCACCACAGGAGGACTGCAGCCACCGTTTAATCNTATTCCCATATCTTTGCCTGAGAGCCCCTTAATTTCAAAATTTTAATAATTCAGAGGGAGGGGTTTTTACATTTTCCATTTCAAGGGAGGCTCTGGCCTTCCTTAGCTGACACCTGTCTTTTCAAGCCAAGACAGAATGAAAATTTATTCTCCTTGCAAAACTGAAATTCATGTTGACTTAGTCAGACTGGATAACCCTCACTCTACACTGCCAGTCTCTGCAGTTTCTCTAAACCATAATCCTTCAAATCATGCCTGTTTACATTGCCTTTTAATGAAATTAGGCAGGTAGAAAAATATTGATTAAAACAGTTTCCAGATCTTAACACAGCCTCCACTTCTTATATTCTTTATATTTATGCAATTCTTATGAAATTGTTGATGCATGCTGCTTCAGAAAGGATTAAAGAATTGTAACCTTATTAATACCACTCAACAGTTTTTTATAGCTAATAGATCATCCCAGCTGAAGCAAATCTTCATTGTATGATTACAGATTTGATTTAGAAAGGGTTTGATAAAATACTCTTAAAACTAGTAGAAGTCAGTTGATGTAGCATTGCACAGTATTTTGATTAAAATTTTGACACCATCATATTTCAAGTCTACACTAAAATGATTACCTTATAGTTCCTTAAAAAATAAGTTAATGGTTAATCATTATCCACTTGGTACATTTCAAGTAGGATTAATGAAGAATATGTCATGACCTCTTACTATCCTGAAGAAAACTATTGGAAACGCAAATCCATGCTGACATAGCTGTATATAATATAAAAAATTCCAGAACTAAAAATAATTGTAAAAGAAATAAGTTTTTCCAGAAAAACCCTAAAACATCTTTGAGCAGCCACCTGACTCATTTGTATAATAAGCATTTTAATGCAGCAAATTTGAGGTTATATTCTAGACACTAATGATGCTACTTACAAATGGGGGAATATGTTCTGCATGTCACTGACTCAGAAAGGGAATTAGTCTGATCATGGTAGATAACAAACTGGACATGAACTTAAAATGTACTACAATGCTAAAACAGCTGATATCAATCTCTTATCTAAGCCTAGGACATAACTGAATCAATGTATGTAAGTACCTG
>WEIT01027125.1:4668-33575 GCA_013389985.1 Dryoscopus gambensis
TTTTTCCTCTAAGTTTTTTTCTTTCACTGTCAAATTATGTGAAAGTCCAAATATGTCTAATAGCCAGTTCAAAAGCAAAGTAAGAGTGGCAACTATTTGGTTTCCCTTTGTTCAAGCGAAAGTTCAATGAAAAACCTGTTGCTTAATTTTCTACTAAGGTTCACAACACATAGAATGTAAACCCAGAATTATTTTCTCTCTACTTTCCCCCATAATACCTCTCTCCAAAATGAGCTAATTTTGTGAAAGATATTTTAAAAGGTTTTTGTGACTGTTATATGTTGCTATCACTTGTTGCATAAATGGCTATACTACTTTGGCCTATAACTATTTGCTGACAACTGGTTGTCTTCTGATGGCAAATAGTTTTCATCCATTTCGTTTTCTGGTGCTGATCATAATCCTCTATTTCTGTAGTAACTGGGATCAGCAGATAACTTGATGTTATGACTCCTAATGATAATTTGGTGTCTGTTTTCTCCTCTCTTTGTCCTTGCCCCCAACTCCTTTTACATCCTTTAAAGAAATGTATTTTATTGACTGTTTTGGCAGACCTCAGTGTCTTTGTTGTTGTGTTGTTTGTTTATGTAGCCTATCCATTATTTACCTATTGGACCCCGGTGGTGCTGGTCCTTTCTTTAAATCCATGCTTATCTTAAAATCTGGCCTGGCCAGACTCTGATGTTCATGGTTTTGCTACTTGCAATTTCTCCTATGCTTCTAATATGTGTTCATAATTTCCAGAAGTTCTTGGGTCACCTATTTTACAGTTCTTAATTCTAGTCTGAGATTCAACCTGGATCAGGCTCAAATCTACTAAACTTTGGGAGACAGCTTGTGCCTACATTCTGTGCTAAATTGAACAATTTTAGCTCCCTCTCTACTTGGTTGAAAAATGATTTACAAGTCTCTAGACCAACTTTGTGTTTTCCTAATATGCTTTCCTAAATGTCTTCATTGGCTACTACACAACTTTGAACACTTGGACAATTTACCTTTGGTATCCTAAATATAGGTATCAAGCTGGGTACAATGGATTCCACCTTTACCATATGCTCTCACATTTTTATTTTTCTACTTGTCACCTTTGGTAGCTACTGGAGTCGCCTCCTCCCAGAATTTATGTCTGTCCAAATATTCTCTTTCCAGTGACTTAATTATTGTTTTGTTTAATATTTTTTCCTTCTTTTTATTGTTGTTGTTGGTTTTGGCTTTTGGGTTTTCTTTTTTTGTTTGTTTGTTTGTTTTGGGTTTCTGTTCCTTACTTTAGTTTTTGTTCAGTCTTCTAGAAATTGCTTTGCTCTATTACTTGTTTATTGAAGGCTTCTGGTAATTTCTCATTGTATTTTGAATTGCTTTCTTAAATATTATTTATCTGCTCTGCAGTAAAACCTCTTTTATCACAAAAATGAAGTCTTGAAGTGTTTTCCAGTCATAAACACATGGGTCTTCTAGCATATCAAAATAAAATTTGGCCTTGTTTGGGGTAGAGAAAAGAAAAAAGTACCAAAGTTTTCTTTAGATATTAATTAACTTTTTTTGCATAGGTAATTTCAGCCACTGCTGCTATTATTTCAGATTTCAGCAGTTAACCATATATAAATTTTAGCACTAGTGATGATCATGGCATTTTTACTCTTCTTTTTAAAATTTCTTTGTGTGATAACTGAATCAGGCACCACTGTTTCAGAAGGAGTTTCCCACAGATCTCACTCCATTTGCAGCAATCTTTTTAGACTGTACAGATAGTGCTGCTCATGCAGAAAGAGGGAAAAAGAGAAGGGAATTTTTTTTCTCTCTGTTTTCTGGCCTAAATAAAAACCTGTCTCAAACACAATAGAAGGAGGGGGGAAAAAACGCCATAACCCCTCTGGGTTATATTTAATTTATCTTGGATGAACTTTATACGAGTTTTTATGCTGCTGAATTGCACATTTTGAAATACCATCATTTGTACATTTACAGCTGAATATATTGCTACTTGCTGGAAAAGAGCCCAGATGATGGAAGTGAGCAAATTAAGTTGTAATTTGCTATTACCTATGCTTTCATTTCTATCTCAGTTCAAAGCATAATACTACAATTCCCTGTTAAGGTTCTAAATTTTAGATCAAGTCATGGGAATGCATGATTATATCCACATACATGGTTGAAAAATACACCAGAACTGTTGTTTTAAGCACTGAAAGCCTATCTTTGTTAAAGTTTACATATGCTAGAAACTGCAACAAAGTTAAATTCTGCAGACACGCTCCTGACATAAAATTACTCAAATGTTCTCCATCCAGTCCACTTCAGAAATAAGTAATTTCAAACACATAAGTAGATAGGGTTACTTGTACTTCAAAATACTTTTGAATGCCCAGATGTTGATGAAACAGGAAATTGGGGGGGAGGGGGGGGGCGAGAAAAAAGAAAGAGAAAGAGATTACATCAAAAAAAAAACATTTAAAAATCATAAACAGGAACTTATTCAATTTTCCAAATTCATTTTATTTATTCATTTAATTAGATCCTGGAAGTTTGCCCATTGAGAACAGATAAAATCTCACCGTTTCTCTGCTGCACACAAGAAGCACCATTTACGCGTCTCTGCTATTAATTTCACTGAAGCCATTTTGCACATGTAATATGTCTGACCAAATGTTTTCCCAGGCACAGCCCCAGCCCCTTTCTGATGCAGTCCATTTGAAGCACTATGCTATCAAACCTTCGTATTTACTTTAGAAAGTTCTTAGGAAAAAAAGCAATTCATAACATAGCTATTATTTTATGATACTTCCTGTACTGTCTGTAGTGATAATGTGATTCAATTTCAAAGCATTTTATACATGAGCTGGTGATTGCAGAAAATGTAATTTCTTTTTGATTCGTGAGCACAAAAGTATGCATTTTTTTTATAGCCTTTCACACTGTTCTTTAGAGATGTGATAATCTTACTAAATTTTAGTTAACAATGCTTGGTTGGATATGGCCCTTCCATTTCCAAAATAACTTGGAAACATGCACAGTTACGGATAGGTAATCTGCAAAGTGAATGCTGCTGCATTTTGTCAGTGACGAACCCCAGGGGACAGATCACCTGTGTTCTTCCTGGAGTACATTAACACAAGTCAAACTTGTCAGGGATTATTACCACTGAATATATTCCTACTTACTGGCAGAGAGTCCAAAGTGCTGAAAACCATAATAAGCATATTATTTGTTAATAGCTGATGTTTTTAAATTAAAGAAATAAGAGGAGCCATTATGGAAATTCCATTTCAAAGTCACCAATTTAAAGTTGGAACATGGGCATTTATGTCTGTATTTTGTCCATATACAAACAGCTGTGAATATACTGGAATGGACACAAAGAAGGATTGGAATGTCATACCTGGTGGAGTCACCATCCCAGGAGCAGTTCAAGAAATGACTGGACATGGCACTCAGTGCCCTGCTCTGGTTGATAAGGTTGGACTTGATGATCTTGGAGGTCTTTTCCAACTTAAATTATGCCATGCTTCTGTGTTACGAGAAAGTTGCACCTTGAAGCATTTACCTTCTAAGCCCTTTCTGATGAAGACACTTTAAGAGAAAGAATTTCACTAAAGCCCAAGTTATTTGACGTCTTACAGTAGGGAGTTACAACAGGCTCTTATAAAAGTGAATTCATGGTGCCACATTTAGCTTCATATTCTGCCCATAACTTTCCAAAAACAATAATTATGGAATATTGTTGTGAATTCTGAGGAAATCTTGTACAAGATACAACAACTCATAATAGATGCTTGAATTACTAAATTATTATGTGATCAAGAGTCAATAACATAGTAAAATGGATGATGAATTACAGTTTAATTACTGGGAACACGTCTTTTCAAACTCCAAGAGTTTTGGATTGAAGACTATATGAAACTGTATTCAAAATAACAGAAATATACATTGTATTTACAACTTTTGTTGCCCTAATTGCTACATATGTTTTTATTATATATCTCTATTATATAATGAATGTATATAAAATTATGTAAAGTATAGAAAATTGATAAAACATATATTTTTTTGGTTTAACAAGGGTTAAACTGGTTCAAGATTTTAGGAGAAATTAATTTTGTTTTTCTCTTAAAATACCTAAACTGCAGTATTAATGGCTAAACAGAGCATGGCTTCAGTCACCAGATCATTCAAAAGAGCTGAAAGCATCAGTAGGTGTAGGTCTCACTGGTTCATCTCACAGAGAGCAAAATGTTCTTATTGCATCTTCATTGTACGTATCTTACTCTCGCAAATGATTCTTCAAGCACTTAAATATTCAGATACTCTTAGGCATTCAGAGATGACACAAAATATCTTGGCATACTGTCAATTCTCCACCCTCTCTTTCCAGCTGAAGCCATTGTCACTTTGGCTTCCTTTCCTCTTCTTTGGCTCTGGGGATGGAGCTGCTCCTGGGCAGCTGGCAGGGGCTGTGCTGAGTGTGAATAGAGGGCAACCAGGTTCCTGGCAGCCTTTTTTTCTCTTACTGTGAATGCTTTTTGCTCTGTCCAGCTGCCAGTTTTCCAAAACACTCAGAAATATAACAACATTTTAAATGTAAGTTCTGTAGAGAGAAAACTATCAGTGAATGAATAAACCAGGATACGAAACTGATGAGTAGAGACCCACGACATTTTGGTTCAGAGGTATTCCTGGGTAGGAAATTCAAACAGAGGCAACAAGGAGGGGTCTCTTCATTCCTGATAAAAGAGGAAAGCTTACACAAACCAAGAGTAGAAACATGTGGTTATGGAGGTGTAGTAGTTGGAGAAAACTTCCAAAATGATTATCCTCCAAAAGCAGCCAGGGCTGTGCAATACAGACCACACTAATGGGAAAATTTCCATTCACAGTTTTCTGAATGAAGAAATTAGATGGAGGTCTGATTTTTTGTCTCTTCTTTTGTCTCTGTAATACATGTTTGATTGTGTATGTGTACATAAGTTGCTTTGTAAATGGTTGTAAAGTACTTCCTTGAGTAAAGGCATATTAACTACCCTCCAAAACAAGACTGAACTGCATCTACTTTCACAGGAGTTGTCAGAAGTGACTTCAGAGAGCCTCAGCGTGATAGAGCTTTGCTCAATACTCTGGAAGAAATTGTCTCTTGCTAATGCTGCAGTCAGGTGACCTCATCATCACCAAAATGAAAATGGTGTCCTTTTTTAACAGAACACAATTTAAACTGAAGCTAAAAACACGGCAGATGCTTATTATTCCTACTTATCAATCAAAAGAGCTGTTGCATTTGTTCATTTACATACTTTTAAACAAAAGCAAACAAAAATGCCGACTTTGCTTTATCCACTGAGGTTTTTTCTGTGTATATGAAAACTGAGAAACCCTAGTTGTCATTCTTAAATTGCCAAATCTGCACATGCTTTATATTTTGCTAAATATTCTGTGTTGATAGTGCCTCTTGAGAATACCCTTAGTAGTATTTCCAGTTGAAATTTCTTAGTTCTGTTGCCAAAAAACTGTGAAAGGGGTGGAATCAGCTACTTCTGAATAAATTAGACCATATAGTTAAACAAGCAGTCCATCACCAGATTGGTAGCTACCTCAGCTTTTATATGGACGCATTGTTGTCATGTATCTTTCCTGGAAGATGGAAGCAGTGCTGTTAGAGGTATGACCTCTCTTCTAGCAGTGAGGAGCTGAGGTTGAAAATGGAAATAAATACTAGAAAGAAAAGTCACACTGGGTTTACCTCAAATCAGAATTTCTGATTCCTGCCTTTGTGTGGCACAAAGAAGTGGTTTTGTGGAGGATTGATCTGTTTAGGAGATAGCTGTCTGGAGTCATGAGAGTGTTTTAAACAAAAGCAGAATATCAGTTTCTGAATGCAAAGGGTGTATTACTAATCCTGCAATCTTGTGAGAAGCTCTGAGCTACTACAAAGTTTTACAGAAGTCACCCTTTTAGCAACATTTTGAAACATCACATATTTAGAAGACCTTTTGTTTAACCAGTTGATGGGATAAAAATTGTATTGAACCAAAGTGACAAAGAAAACACTTCAAGAAAATTATTTCTTGAGAGGAAATAATTGAAACTGTTTTGAGGGGAAAAGTACACATTGTGTACAAATATTTGACTGGTGAGGTGGACATATCTCTTGTACTTCTCAGAGTTAATTGCCTTTAGCAGTATTTGCTGCAGGATAAGCTGGCAGTTGCTCAAATAAAAAGAACTGTGAATCATTGTGGTAAGAGGGGAGATAGTGATGCCACTGCTGATATTTTTTCATAGATCTTCATTTTCAGGCTGCTGTAGTGTAAGGGACATACTGCTAATTTATTATGCTCTTACAGTCTGAAAAAGTATTTTCCATGAGTAATAAAATAGGTGTTACCAAAAGTAAAAGATTTAGCAGGACCATAATGTTTCTAGTTGTTATGAACCAGTTTAAACACAGAAGAGCAAAGAAAACTAAGTCTCTGTGAATAAAACAGGTCTAATAAAACCAGAAAGGTTCGAAATATACCCCAAAACTTGATTCAAACCGAATGAGGTTAGATGTTGGTGCCAATAAAAAGTGATATATTTTATTTAATAGTAAAAGAGGCAAAGAGAAAGAAAGAAAGAAAGAAAGAAGGAAAGAAGGAAAGAAGGAAAGAAAGAAAGAAAGAAAGAGAGAAAGAGAGAGAGAGAAAGAAAGAAAGAGAGAAAGAGAGAAAGAGAGAAAGAGAGAAAGAAAGAAAGAAAGAAAGAAAGAAAGAAAGAAAGAAAGAAAGAAAGAAAGAAAGAAAGAAAGAAAGAAAGAAAGAGAAAGAGAAAAAGAGGCATGCGTGGGTGGGGGAACAGGGAGAGAGTGACAGAGGTAGAAACATATCACCCTTCTGAGGGTCCCAACAACGTCTCATGGCTTCCCCTTCATCTGGTCTTCTTGGTGGTGAGGGTCCCCCGCTGCCAAAGAGTATAGAAACTCATGGATTAATATACATTTGGGCCAGGTGGGACTGCCCAGGTGCCTCCCCTAAGGAGGCTAGGTTTCACACTGTCCCTTGCAACACTGTGGATCTGTTGCATCATGTTACAGTGCTCTGGTGCGGGTCTGGGGACCCCTGTCGGGGGGGAGGCCTTTGATGGGCCATGACACCCCCCTCTGCTATCCTTCACATGGATGCAGCTTTTCCCGGAGTGAAGGGGCCCCTGCAGCTGGGCTCCTCTGCACAGCAGAGGATGGGGGTTCCCTCCCTCTCTCTCACCAGAGGCTTTTTACCACACACCCAAAGCCTCCCCTCCCCCCACCCTTTGGTGTGAGGGTCTGTGCAAGCCTGGCAGCTGATAGCCCCGGGCCTGCAGTCTCTACTCCGAAGGTGCTAAGCTTGATCCCTCTGTGCATGTATTCTTCCCCCAGCCCAGACCTGAGTTATTTTGTCTTACCTCCATCAAAGTGCAGTCCAGGGCCTTAGTGAGGTCGCGGTGGCCTTCTCTGCAGCTTTTGTACGGTTTTGCTATAATAGGCAAAAGTCCTTCATAAAGATGTTTAAGCCATAAATTACAACATTTCAGTCTCTGACACGAATATACCTCTAAAAGCTTCTATAAGTATTTGGGAGACTGTCCTAAAGGATCTTAAATACTGGCAATTTCAGTAATAAGAAAAAATTTTACTGGAATAAATTTAAAGATTCTAAGAAAAAAAGTACAATTTTATTGTATTAGAAGATAATTTAATCTAAACTGAAATACTAAGCTTTTCCATTCCTATCTTTGTAGCGTGTGCCTCAGTCAAATATTTACTTAAATTTTATTAAATATTTAATTTTGTTTTTAGAGAGGAATATAATTTTTCTTCAAAGAACAAAAGTCAGATCTGTAACATTACTGCTTTATCTCTCCAAAGTATATAAATTTGCTCTGAATATATTTATTCATTGTCTGTTTCTGTGTTTTGAAAACTTGGTAATATCATTTAATAAATTAATTGTTGAGTTTGGAAATGCATGAGTCACTCTCTTGGAGAGGTTTAAAATATCTTGAAAAAAAAGTTATAATGTTTTTTTGTTAAGCTCTTAAGTGAAGAAAAGTGCTAAAACAGGAACATATGTAAGAACTAAGTGCTGATCTTAAGAGTGTATTAAAGTACACCTCCATATTAAAAAAGAAAAGGAAACAAAAAAATGAAAAAGACCAAAGGAAAGGCCAAGCATTCTTTTAACTGAACTTTGAACTCGGTACACAATTTAATTCTTGCTCGGTGAAAAAAAATTTGCTAATATATTTAATGTGCTTTGCAGTTCCATTTCATACAGTCTAGACAGAAGAATATAATGGATTCAAGTCCACCAGCTCAAAAGCTGGGGTATCATCAACTGGCCGTTCATGGGAACAACTCTTTCAGCAAAACCTGAAAAGTAAGTTTAGATGTCTTGTGTCTGTAAACACCCCATTTCTCTGTCATGACTGCACAGGTAGGAGGCCTTTTGCAAAGTCTTTGCTCAGATTCACATTATCCTCAAACCTGAGGAAATGTACGACATGAATGACCCATTTATCTAAATAAAATGTAGACTATTTTAGAATACTTGATGTGCTGTTGTAAGTTTGGGCCCTGCTGAGCAGACAGTCCCTGTGCCAACCAGCACTATGACCTCTATAGCACACCAACAAGATAAATATAGAGCTGGTGTCCTGTTATCTTCCTGGCAAAACCAATTTTTTTTCTTCTACCCTGTAGACTTCACAGTGACTGGAGGGAATGGCTGAGAGGAAATGCTCTCAGGTTTGAGTTGTCATCTCCTGTGGCTTTTGTTGTACTTGAAGGGGCAAATACCCTTTTAAAATGGTTAACCAAGATCCTAAGAAATAAAGATGGGGTTTTGTCAGCATTTTACAGCTCTGTGTGCACTTGCAATGGAGTGTAAGCAAAGAGTTACCTGAGATCAAGGGCTGCATAATAAATCTGGTTTCAGACTTTCCCTTCCTCCACAGAGTTACAGAAATTGCAGCCTGTCAGGTCCTTTCAAATAATTTTACAGCATAACGTTTCAGTCAACATTTGGCTGCAGACGAGTTGTTAAAATAAAGCAATAAAGTATAGCAATCATAAAACAAGAAAGCTTGATTAAAAAAACCCCCAACCATACAAAACAGAGTTAGGATAGCTGAGGTGCAAAATGGTTGAGTTCTAAGGCAAGAGTTTTTTAGGGTGGTGCTTCAAATTTATCCACAGTCCCTGTTTGGAATTTATTCCTTTACTAAGTGCTGTTTTCCATCACTCTCCTACCACAAACCCTAGCAATAAAAAGAGGGGGAAAAAAGGCAGGAAAAAATAGATTGCTTTTCAGTGGAAATGTACACATCATTTTCATGCAAATGTACCTTCTCTGTGCATATTTGATGAGCTATTTCACTCACAAAAGATTTTTCCACTAATTGTTGTATCTGCCACTTATAAAATCTGTTTGCTAAATTACAAAGTCAGCCTTCACTGCGGGAGTACTGCCAGCCACTTCTTTCACAAAAGATTTTTACTCTAATTGTTTTATCTGCTGCTTGCTAAATCTGCTTGCTAAATTATACCTTTCACTGAACTTCCACCAAGACCTTTTCAGGAAGCCATTAGTAGTTACTGACATACAGAATAAATTATACATCTTGGATTGTGTGAGGGAATCTGAAAGACAGGTGGACAAACTGTGGATCAGACAGAAAGAATGCATCATAACCAGCTGTAGGAT
This sequence comes from Dryoscopus gambensis, assembly GCA_013389985.1. Lineage (NCBI taxonomy): Eukaryota > Metazoa > Chordata > Aves > Passeriformes > Malaconotidae > Dryoscopus > Dryoscopus gambensis. The sequence continues at coordinate 14,376 of WEIT01027125.1, forward strand.
TTTATATGGAAAATGTTGCAATTCACTAATATTGTTTTAGAAAAATGTGCTTGGTGTTCCGTAAGAATAATAAAGGACCTTACTTTTGCAAGAAATGACCAGCAGGAGGTGATTCTGCCACTCTACTCTGGCCTCACAAGACCCCACCTTGGTTCTGCATCCAGCAGTCGGACCCCCAACATAAGAAGAATGAGGAGCTGTTGGAACGAGTCCAGAGCAGGGACATGAAGATGATCAGAGGGCTGGAGAACCTTTCCTATGAGAGAGGCTGAGACAATTGTGGTTGTTCAGGCTGGAGAAGCAAAGGCTCAAAGGAGACCTTCTAGAAGCCTTCCAGTACACAAAAGAGCCCAAAAGAAAGATGGAGAGTGACTATTTACAAGGACATGTCATGACAGGATAAGGGGGAATGTCTTTAAATGCAAAGAAGGTAGGTTCAGATTAGATATTAGGAAGAAATTCTTTACTGTCAGGGTGGTGAGACACTGGACAAGGTTTCCCAGAGAAACTGTGGGTCCTCCATCCTCGGAGGTATTCCAGGCCAGGCTGAATGCAGATTTGAGCAACCTGATCTCATGGAAGGTATCTGCAGATGCCCAGGTCCTACTCTAAGGCTGTATCACATGTTTGAATCATGTGGCCTATTCTTAAAGAATACTCAGCAAATAATTCCTGAACATCTAGGCTTTTGTCTTTCCTCATTTTCTAAACTGAATGCACTCATAGCAAATAATAAGTCTCAATAGTTAAAAATAAAGGGTCTTTACCCTGCATGCACATCTCCCTTTATGTACATCCTCACACCAAAGTTGAGCTGTGCATTAATTTTCCTTTCTGAATAGATTTTTTTCAAATTAGAAAAGGCAACTCTTTAGTCTGTCAATACTGCAATAATGCTTATAAAATGCTGCAGAGGTCAGGTTTCAGAAGAGCATCCTGCAAATGAGTACTAAGCTGACATTTCTGTTCCTTTCAGGGGCAGCTTTAATACGTCAATGAAGAAAATATTTATATGCAAGCACATGTGTATAGATCAATGAAGGTGCCTTACATTACACCAGACACTAGTTAATCAGACCAGCTCAAATAACTGTTAAATCTTTTTCTTTGTTTGTTTTAATAGGAAATGGAACATATCTTTCATGTAGTACCATAAAATATAAAAATATGTTGAGGAGGCAGAAAGAGATGAATCATGAAACTACAACCAGTGTCAGTGGTTATAGTTAAATCATTTTTGTATGTGTTCATGTTATTCATTGTGGGCATGTCTTGTACTTTCATCTTGATGTATAGGATTCTGTCTGCAAATCTAGACTACAGAATATCTGGTTCTAAACTATTTCACCACTGAAGAACTTGTGGTGAAATTATTAATTGCTTGGGGGAGAAAATTGATCCTCAATTAGCCTAGAGGTGCAGAGAAAGAGGACAATGGATTACTTAAATAGCTAGGATTACAGAAATGTTGCATCAACAGGAGATTATTTTTTCAGGTACATCTAAAACTGCATTTCTGCCTGTATAAATATTGTTGTCTAAATCCACATNCAAGTTCTTTGTACACTAGTCTGGAAATTAAAAAAAAAAAAAAAAAAGCAGAACCAAAAACACCTACTGCCATACTGCCAGTATATCAGCTACTCTGAATACTTAGAGCACTGATTTAATCTCAGGCTTGTGAATGTAATTGGACAGAGTTGACTATATTCCGTCAGTGAAATTTCTTGTCTATTGCTATTTTGCAGTCTTTTATTCTAGGTGTTAACTGCATTCTATTTATTTTAAGGTTTGGGGGTTTTTGTCATTTTTGCTCTCAGTTGTGTGAGAACTTTTGTGAATGGCAGACCATTCCTTGTGGGCAAATTTTAACATTGCTTCTTTTGACTTCACTTAATATTCATCTCTGATGGGATTTGACAGTATTATTTTGCAGCATTTCATGAGGACAGGGAGTAGGTTTATAATTATGCAGCAAAGAGAGGTTCAGTTTCTGGAGTTGTGACCCTGTTGAAAATGATAGTAGCCTTATATTCAAGAATTTTGGTGCTAAGTTTTCAACTAAAGCTAGAAAAGCAAAAAAGAAAAAAAGGTGAAAGAAACTCAGATTAAATTGTTTTAAAGCACAAACTGTATGGTTTATGATGGGTTAATCACAGGTTTGGGATTAGGATTGTCATAGAATAGCCGAGGTGTTTTATTTTGTAGGAAAGACCTATAATATAAGGAGATTTGCAAGTTGACCATTAAAATGTCCTGACATTCTCTTTATTTATTGTCTGCAGCTGAGGGCTAATGAAGCAGCTGTGGTTTTTAGACAGGGGGATATGCAGAAGGAAGAACTAAATACAGCTCTGTTTGTGTCTTGAGTAGCTCTGCGGTACCAAAGAGGTGCCATCTGTAATACAGGATTTAAGAGATCCTGGATGCTGTGCTTTCTCGGTTTTATTTACTTACACTACATGGAGGAGGGTTCCCCTGTTCCAGGCACTGTAAAAGTGAAGGACCTAAATAATTCTGGGACACATGATGAATTTGATACTTTTATATTAAATTTTTAAGTAATGATAATGTCCTGTAACTTCTGTGGTAACAAGATGCTATTCTTTTGAAGAAAGAAGATATTAGATATCATTTTTAACATTTACTAAGTAATGCATGAAATTAAATTTCATGCTAATAGAATTTAATTTTTCACTATCAGTAGACCACGAGCATGAAAATTTTAAACATGAAACTAAGTATTGACACTAAACAAATTTGAAAAGAAATGAAAGTAAGGAGACCTCTTCTTTGCTGCAGTCTCAAAAGATCTTTTTTTGACATTTAACCTGTTTAAAGAAATAACAAGACCAAACAGATATTGCTTGCGAAGAAGACTTTTACATAAGGATGAATTAGGAATTGAAATTTTTATTTATTTATTTAATTATTTGTTTTCCTTCATAGACATGAGCTTGGTTTATGATTTATGTATATTTTGCTTTGATATTAAATATGACTGTAAAAACAGAGTGAAATTTATATACAGCTTCTTCCAGGTGGTTTACTTTAATCATCCTTCCAATTACTACTTACATGAATAATTCACACACTGGGAGTGGAGAAAAAAAATGAGATTGTAGTGCATATATTTTCTATAGACTGTAAAAAGGGACTGTTACTATCCTATATAGTAGTTTAAATTAAATATACAGCAATTACATTCTGTGCTAAGGATTTAAACTTTGCTTTGATGAGATAAGAGATTGCAGTGGTTAAAACCTCCCTTGACCTTGGAAGCTGCCCTTTGCTTTGAGTCTGTGGTCTTCACCTTGGGCAACTTGAGTACAAGGGTGCTTCATTTTGTAAGTAAAGGGATGCAGCTCTCAATATCTGAGCACAGCTTTTGCCAGTAAAACTGGAAAGTTCCTTAATATTTTGTCTCTGACCTTGCCATTTGTGGATGTTCTTGCGTCTTGTTCATGGCTGAGTAGCAGTGTCTACTTTACATTTTAACCATGTTGAAAGCCATAAATTCTGACCCAAAATAAATCTGTTACCTTAAGCTTGGAGAAACCCAATGTGATATCTGTGTACTTGGTACACCTGTCTTAAGTCAGGACACCTTCCCTGCGATGGATATTATTCTCCTTCAAAAATGTAGCTGAAGCATATGAAGACCATTTTTGCTTCAGATCATTTCCCAGTGCTTTCAACACACAGTTACAAAGAAACTCACCTTCATTTTCTTCTTATCCATGTTTCACATTTCAAAAGAAAAGAAGAATCCAGGGAATGATTCTAAAGGCTCTTTATGTATTTTATCTATTGTAAAGTACATTCAAAATATTTAGAGTGGGTGCTGAAATGCAGACTCTCCTCCCAAAGATGTAGAGTCATTTTCTTTTCTGCTTTTGTCTTAAGAAAACTGAAAAGATTTTTGTGCTCTTGTTGACATTTGTAATTCTACTGTAAATTCTGCAAGATTTGCTATTTAAAAGAAAATACCAACTCCTAAAGCTGTGATTGCATCAGCTATATATAAATATATATAAAATAAAACTAAATCTAAAAAAAAAAAAATTCTATGTAAAAAAAGCATTAAAGCATGTGCATGAAGGCCTCCAGTTTTATTTCCTAGACTGTAATGGTTGCATAGTAATTATCAGGGACAGACACTTGGGAAACATTCTTTAATCAAGGAGTTTTGATTAGTCTAATCACTCCTCTACAATGACTATGCAAATGCTAATTCTGGTGATGTTGTTTAATTTGAAACCATAGGTTTCCTTATTAAGTAACAAAAAAAAGTTAGTGGTGTTAATAACACTGTTGTGGCTGCAGCATGAAATCTACAGAACTAAAATAAGGGGAACATAAAATAGCAAAATACTTCCAGAATATAAAACATTATTTCAGCATTTGGCCAGAGCTAAAATATGTTTTCCACTGCTAGCAGATGCCTGAACAAAGCTGTTCCTGGTTTGATTTTCTATTCTAGGAGATATTAATCTTTTTATAGACTAATCACTTACAGTTGTTTTGGGGGAAAAAGCATTTTCTGTGTGCAGCCATTCCAATTTAAGATGCTTTTAATAGAAATCTGTGTCAGCAAAATTACTGTTCTTAATGATTTTTCTATTATATTTCTGCTTGAATTACTGTTGATTAGGCAAGTTTGAAGTTACAGCTTAATCCTTAAAAGTATTTGTATAGCTGTAGATGTGCATTCAGGGTTCATAGTAAGGCCTTAAGACATATTCTTGCACCAGCAAGAATCCACTTTCCTTTTTCGTAGGACTCCTTTTGAGAGCAGAGACTTTCATCCTCGGGGTTTTTCTTTGACATGCGAGATTTTGGGGATGGGGTTTTTTTCTCAGAGATACTGTCACTGTAAACAGATTAAAAAGCAAGTTAAACTAAAGCATCCAACTACCTCTGAAATGAAGACATTTTTACCATTCTCTCAGCATAAACAAACAATCAAAAACTATAATAGTGTAGAAAAGGTACAGGATATTCCTATGGAATATGCCTGAATCAATTAAGAACACCAGTTATGTTTCCCAGTATCATCAGTTTTAGAGCAATGATTTTTTATCCAAGGGAGTATTTGCAGATTTGCTTGACTTATTAAGTAGGGGAAGGAAGTTTGTGCACACAGGTTGGCAGGATGAGGGTTGTTTTTGTAGTGTAGTTATGATAGCTGCTATTACATTATTCAACTAAACCAAATAACATTCATGTTATAAAAATTGTTCATAGAAGAGATGAAAAATATGAGTTGCACTTGGGCCTGTCATTTGATAATGTCGGTATCATTTCATATTTGTCTTCTAATTTTAATAAAAAGTTGAAGGGGTTTTTTTTGAACATGTGATATGTACTTTGTAAATTTTTTAAATGTTGAAGTCTTGTGTTTGGACCTGTTGTTACATCCATGTGTGCATAATGCCTTGCTGTAGCTGAAATTCAGGCATCCTGTACTCTGACTCATATTTAGAGGATACACTGGAAGTAGAATCTTGCTGCTTTTTTATCACTTCTTTCCAATTTATAACAAGTGGCTCTCACTTATAACTTTCTTCTTTATAACTTTTTTTTTAATATCCTGCTATTTTGATTTGGTATCTAAATATCTTACAGATATTTAAGGACCTAAATAATAAAAAATGCTCTATTTTAATTTTTTCAGAGACTGAGCTTCTGAAAATCCATGAGTTCACTGAATCTTTGCATACTTTGAGATCTTAGGTTTTTACATGTCTTTTACAAGGTTTTGGACTTTTTCTTCCATATGTCATTTTCTTTGTGAATTTAGAGATGTGTCTTCTGTTCCTTTAAAATTAATATTCTTCAGTGTTTGCATGTGCCGCAGCTTGACACTGGCCAAACGCCAGGCACCCATGAAAGTCTCTCACTCACCCTCCCCTACCACAGCCGGGCAGAGGAGACGAAAAATTAACAAAGGATCATGAGTTCAGATAAGGACTAGGAGAAAACGCTCCAAGGGCACAACAGGCTCAACTTAGAAGTACAAAGTGCATTTATTACTAACAGAGTCAGAGGAGGATAATGAGGAGTAAAACAAGCCCTTAAAAGCCCCTTTTCTTCCCCCAACTCCTCCCTCCTTCCCACCGACAGCACAGGGAAGAGGACGTGGGGGTTTTCGTCAGTTGTCACCCGAGGTCTTCTTCCACTGCTCAGGGAGAGGAGTCCTTCCCCTGCTTTGCCGTGGGGTCCCTTCCCACGGGAGACAGTTCTCTGTGAGCTTCTCCAGTGTGGTTCCAGTCTCACGAGCAGCAGTCCTCCCACAATTGCTGCAACATGAATTCCTCCCAAAACTGCTGTGGTGTGGGTCACTCCTCTGTGGGGACAGGCTGCTCCAGCTTGGAAGCAGGCGCGCCCTCTCTCCACTGGGTCTTCCCCTGGATCACAGCCTCCTCCAGGCATCCACCCGCTCCAGCGTGGGCACCTGCCCCACAGGCTATGGGTGGATCTCTGCATTCCCCGTGGACTCACAGGCTGCAGGGGGACAGCTGCTTCAGCATGATCATCATCACGGCCTGCAGAGGAAAGGAATCTCGGCTCCAGCACCTGGAGCACCTCCCACGCTCCTTCTCCACTGACCTTGGTGTCTCCATGTTGTTTCCCTCACATGTTCTCACCTCCTCCTCCTCTCTGGTTAGAGAAAAACTGTGCCCCACTTTGTTTTGATTTTCTTCTTAAATATGTTATCACAGAGATGTTACCACTGTCTCTAATCGGCCCAGCCTTGGCCAGTGCCATGTCCATCTTCAGAGCCATCAGGGACTGGCTCTGCTGGACATGGTGGAAGCTTCTAGCAGCTTCTCACAGACACCAACTCTGTGGCCCCCCTGCTACCAAAAACCAGTCCATGCAAAACCAACACAAAGTATGGCATACAGGATTTGAGAGATTCTGTGGTTATTTATTCAGTAAGGTGTAAGACAGCAAGACAAAGAATTTGTTACCAAAAATAATTATGCACACAGATGTTTTCACTTACAAGAGCAGCTCCAGTCATAAGCAGTTATACTTTCACTGCCCAAAAGACTGAAATGCAGACTTCTTTAGGGTTAACATTTTACAAAACACTCTGTGTAGTTTTAGGTATCAAAATTTTTCATCCTCCCAGGAATCCAAAGACCATTGACTGAATCTTATCCTGTTTCTGCTAGTAATTGCACCATTTATATTTTCCAGGACAATTACAGAAAGTTATTGCTTCTATATTCTTACAGACTATGCTCTAATATCTTTCTCAGGCCTTCTTGTTCTTGTTCTTAGAAATCATAAATAAGATATTAGGTGGCAAAATCTTATAGGGATTGCATGACACAGACATATCAGAGACAGTAAGTAAGAGATCTGTAAGCTGGATCTGGTTGTCCTGGTATAAAAATGCAGACAGCTCCCATGATCCATGGGTAGCTTACCTGGGTTGAAAATTACCAGGGCTGTGGATGCAGAGACAGGGAGGTGGTTCCATGGTGACCCTCAAGTGAGGCAGGATTTATTAACACAACTGCAGCACTGTGCATGCATAATTACATTTCTTCCAAGAGCCACTCTTTAACCAGAATCATAAGCTGATAAGCTCTGAGCTCATTTCAAGCTTTTCCCCAGACTAACATCAACCAAATACTTTATAAACTTACTTTCTATAGTACAAATTGTTAATGATAATATTAGAACAAAAAAGCATTCTCTTGTAATGATAATAAGAGAACAAAAAAAATCCTCTCAAGCACTTTAAACTAAGATTATTCATCACCTCTGGCTCAGTAGTAGACCTCCCAGGATGGTGGGATTCATTACATAAATATGTAAGTCTAAGATAGTAACTATGGATGTCTTTTAATAGCAATGAGGAGGAGTAGAAATCTCTGGTAGAAGTACCAGACTGGCATATGGACATCACCCACTGTGCAAACCAGCTGTCATGACACAGGACACTTGCAGTGACAGAGCTTAGGAGGACCAGGATCATGGCAGATGGAATTGCAGGCTGGAGACTTTTAAGACAGTAAGGCAAAAGCAAGGGCAAAATTCAAGTTGTTGATTTGGCTCTGACTGAAACTAAGCTCAAAACAGACACAATTAGTTGAGTGGGGAACTATCGCATGGTACCAGATCCTAAAGAGCTTGAACTAGTTCAGATAGAATTAGGACTTGTACTGACAGCACTTTTCCACACATTTGGAGTCCCCAGCACAGGAAGAATGTGGACCTGTTGGAGTCCAGACAATGCCACCCAGATGATCAGAGGGATGGAGCACCTCTTATATGAGGAAAGGCTGAGAGAACTGGGGTTGTTTAACCTGGAGAAGGGAAGATGCAGGGGTGACCCAATTGTGGCCTTCCAGTACCTGAAGGGAGCCCACAAGAAAGATGGGGAGAAACTGCTGACAAGAGCAAGTAGCGACAGGACAAGGAGGAATTGGCTTCAAACTTAAAAATAGTAGGTTCAGATTAAATATTACAAAAAAATCTTTCCTGTGAGGGTGGTGAGGCACTGGAACAGGTTTTTCATAGAAGCTGTGGATTCCCCATCCTTGGAAAGGTTCAAGGAAGGGTTGGATGGAGCTCTGAGCAGCCTGGTCTAATGGAAAATGTCCCTGCCCGTGACAGGGGGGTTGGAAATGGATGATATCTTTTAACCTAAACCAATCTAGATTCTGTGATTCCTGTATGTGCTAACCAGAGAGGCACTAGGCACAAAGCCACTTCAACACAGAGAAGCCATCAGCAGGCATGATAAAGCCCCATATTCTCTGGTCTGGGGTCTTCAGGAGCAGAGCAAGATATACCTATGCAACACAGCAAGAAGGCCCATCCAGTAGGATTCATTATCTTTGTCACCATTCAGAGGAGCAAGTCTCGAAATGGAAAAGCCTGCAGTAAAATGGGGTTAAATAGATTCCCTCACATACTATTGCAAGTAGCTATGGCCTCTGCACTTCGTGTAATCAGTGGTAGTTTTTTTCCACTTGTGTGTTATATGATGCATGCAAGCAAGCTAAAAATTTACATCTGTACAAAGGTATTCATTGTGCTGAACTCAGCAGTTCCTTGAAGAACAGATGCTAAAACAATAAAGAAGCCTTATGCAAAAGCAGTGACTGCAGGACCAATGCTGAAATGTTTTGTGTTGCCATTTTATTGCAAGTTAAAGAGAGGAACAAAAGAAAACAATTTTCCTCAATTCTTCTTGTATAAAAGTATATTCTTACTGAAGTAGTGTGTACCGGCCTCAAATTTAAGAGAAACATTGAAAGGATATGACCAGAATGAATACTATCCACCATAACTGAATTCCATGCTGGAGTGGTTTCTGGTAGAGCAAGGTGAAGAGTTTATAGACCCCATCTGAAAGTTACTGATGTGGAAATAGCATAGTGGATGTGTTAAGGAAGAAATTGGTTTGTAGAAGTAAGGGTTTTATTCTGGTTTCATTTGTACTGGTGTAAATTTGGGCTACTTTGTTTAAGGTAGCTGAGTTACACCTGAATACAGGGTAAGTATTTAATTTAAGGTGTTCAAGCAGGTCTCTGCACCTTTTAATGTTGCCACACTTTCAGGCTTACACTGAAGTGAATCATGGGACCTTTGTGGAATCAGAATGAGATCTACAGTATTAAATGACTGGTGGGAACATGTTTGTGGAAATTAATTTACTATATTATGCAGAAAAACCATAAGGGTACATATTAATTATGACTCGTGCATGAAGATTTGGCTGAGTAACTCCCGTTAACAATAATAAGAGTTGCAGAATTAATTTTCTTCTAGGTCCTGATAAAAATTCACCCAAGGCCATTGTGTTCTGTACCTTCAGATTTAGATTCCCTTTATATTAGCAAATGAAAAATTTCCTTATGCAATCATTCCTGGAAGAGTCATTCCTCAATAGCAGTTTTATAAAAAAATAAAATTATTATTATTATTACTATTATTAAATTACAGTTANAAATAAGCAATGAAATATTTACATATATTACCATCAAATAGATATTCTTTGTTATTAAATAATATTAGCAGAAGATTGGAAAAATAGAAAGTTTTTAAAAATCTTAAAATTACTTTTGTGCAGAGGACAGTTGTAAACTGGGTACTTAAGCCAGTCTGATTACAATATAAATAATGAGGCTGAAAGTGCCTTTCTTTTACTTTATTTGTCAAACAGCGTCACACTCCCACTTTCCTTATTCTACCATGTTAATTCTAGAAAAGAATGGTATTTTTATCTTAATTCTGAGATCAGACTGAAGAGGACTGTAAAACAGCTGCATTTTGTCGATGTAGAGTAGAGTCTATACCTAATTTTGGATCAGATGAATGGCTTTAAAGTAGCCATTATTGTGGCAAACGTGATTTCATGGTTGGTCTTTTCAGAAGATTTCTCAATTCATACCCAAAGCGAGTCATGTTATAATAAAAATGCAGAGCTGAAGGGGAAATTATGATTGAAAATTACTGAAATCAGGGTAGCCAAGCTAACATGTAGAACAATATTCAGTTTTTACAGATCCATAGGTGATGTGGTGCAGCACGATTATTTGCCATTTTATGCTCATCAGCTAATTCACTGATTGAAATTCAAAAGCTAATCCTCTAGGACCCTGTGAATCACTTGCTAAAGCACACTAAGTTCAAAACCCTATGGGCATATTACTGAAATAAAAAGAATGCCTTCTCTGTTGACAGATAATCACTTGTTCCAGTGTTGAACATTTTCTATATGTGGAAAATGTAACAAATTTTCAAAGACCCCAGTATGCTGACATTTCAAAATATAGTCTTTAAGCATGAGAAAGTGAAGTAGTATTAATGAAGTGAAAACTGATGCTGACATAATTTCAGTCTTCTGGTCTAAGTTTAATGGACAGTAATTTTCTAATTAATTTATAAGGTATGGTAATGGGAACTGCTTGTGGGAAGAGTGAGATGAAATTGCAAAAGGTTCTTGGTGCATATTGGGATGAAATTGAAAAGTGAAACATTTTAGGTCTAGGGATGTATCAAGAGGAAGTTGTATCTCTGAGTAAAAATTCACCACTGATTTCACACATGAGCACACACAAGCACACACTATATGGCTGCAGCTACGTTTGCCCTCATGTGAGGTCCTGATTAATGCTCTAAAGTAGCCCTCAAAAAGCCCCTATGCATTTTCCCCTCCCTAGTTATGGTTTCCTACTTTTTTAAAGTCTTTTTTTTATCCTATGAGTGCCCACATTCCTTAAGTTTCAAAAGGGATTAAAGTAACTTCAGATTCTCCTTGCAGCTGCGGGAATTGAAGTAGGTGAGGGGGTTTTTGTGACCTATACTTCCTTAGCAGCGTAAAAGTATTCAACCTGTGCCAAAATAGGATTTTCTGTTGCATATCGAAACAGAAAAGAAGAGAGATTTTTAAACACACATTGGTTTTATTTCCCAAGCTTTCAACAGCTTTGGTTTTCATTTGGAGATTTAAAAAGCGTGAGCAGCCTTGGTGCCTAAACTACTCTCTAAAGTTTTATCTTCTTACATCATTTTAACCTGGTATTTCTTAAAATTTCCAAAGGTTGCTGCAGCCTTTGTAGCAGGATGTGTATGGAATGTATGTGTGGAACAGAATCTTGAGACACAGGGCAGGATGGAAAAATACATGTATATACGTACTTTTTGTATCACCAAAGTTATCTACAGTGTCTTTTGCATGTCAATTAAGAAAGCACAGACTTTTCTGGATGCTACTGAGCAGATTATTTTCTTTATAATGTGTGTCAAGATATCCTATTCATCCATCCCACAGCTGAAAGAAAATTCATATATCCCCTGCCAAATTCAGTTGCAGCATAAATTTATGCAAATTAGATTTACTTAAGGTGTAGAGGAATCCAACAGGTACCGGAGAAAGATCTTGGGAAGTTTTCTTAATCTTTCAGTCTGTGTTTCAGTTTCAAATAAATAAGAAATGTGTTTAAAATGTCCGATTTACTTGCAAACTTGCTACTTCAGAAGGTTCTAGAAGACTCTTCATTGAAACAGGAACCACACTTAGGGCGTGGCTACCTCAGTGCTCTTATCAATAAAAAATTAAACATCATAGTGATCTTTAAGAACCACCAGTGAATGATACGTTATTTGTGGATTTGCTTGCTACAATTTGACATTGGTTTTGCTAAATCTTATTAAAAAATGACTCAAGAAAGTATCTAAAATAGAGAATATAGACTAATTTTGTAAGTGTAGCCCAGCTAATAAGCAAGTGATGAAATAACTGCATTTAGTGAAGGTTCTATTTATTTGGCGCAGTTTGGGAATGAAAAGAGAAGCAGAAATTAGCCTTATCTAACTACAAGGCTTCTCTTCATTAGCTTGGCTCTGTTTCACCACTCAGTAATATTTTAGAGCACCTCAAAGAGTTTTTTCAGCAAATACTTAGAAGATAATCGCAGTGCTACATCAGTCAAAATCTCTGCTCCTGTCCAATTTACAGAGCTGCTTGGTGAGGCTGAGAGCTCACATCAAAGGGGTGCTTACTGCTTACAACTTTCCCCACCTCTTCCTCTTTCCAAAACAGGAGGCATCTGAGTGGAACATAATTTGCTTTAAAGTTGATGCTGAGATTTAGTCAATACCCAAGAAGGAAAGTTATCTTTTACAATCCAAGCGTGAAAAAACAAGGATAAATTTAAAGTGAAATGAGATGAGTATAAGCTTCTGTAATCACAGTATGCTTCAAAGCATAGAAGGAATATATTTGTTTAGAAGTAGTTTCTTTGATCCCTTGTGAAATGCTGTGTGTGGACTTTGGTAAAAAGTTCCTGCCAAATATGTTTTCAACTCAAGCTTTAGCAAAATTGAAAAATGCATGCCAGAAGCCCACAGATCTAGTCTCAGTGGTTTAGCCACACTAATTTCCAAAATGAGCATGGCAAATTGATTGGTTGTGCTGTCTCTGACCATTTGATATACTCTTTTTCTCAAAATAAAATACCTTCCCTGGTGTTTGGGTGATGTCTAACCCAGAAACATCAAGTGAAGCTGTGTTGAATCCTCTTTTCATGGCTCCTCACTATTCAGGGGAAAGAATTTACCACTTGCCTAACTGGAGGTTAAATTCTTGTGTTGTGATTTTTCATGGTAGAAAGCATTTTAATTTCTCACCTCTTTCTTAGGAGGGACATTTAAATTTTTTTTTTACTGGTACGGACTTCTTATTTTACTTATTTGTGTCTCTCTTGTGCTATGAGGAGATATGCTGATAACTTGGTGACCCCTCAACCATTTTACTGTGTTTCCTAAGGAATTCATTCTCTCTAGAAGATATACAGGCATTCTGACGTAGAGGGCTACCTTCCTGCCTGTACGTAAGATAATCAGATGCAAATTTCTTGGTTAAACACCAGATGTGTAAATACAGATAATTGTTTGTAAAGACCTACAAAAACGTCAGTCGCACTGAGCAGAGGCCTGGTCAAAAACCTTTGAAGAAATAACAGCTACCCTAACTATTTTCCTATCATAGTTTTTTCCATGTCTACACGGTACTGAACTGCAGAAAAATTTCATCTGGAGATATGTTATTATTAATACTTTATTTTTAGCAAATAATACATTTCCTGTGAGGATTATATGGAGGGGTTTTTGGTTTGCTTTGTTGCCGTTGTGTTGGGGTTTTTTTTCTCATCTATTTGGATCCTGGGCCTACCATACCTGTGTTTTATTTCTGTTCCAACACAAACTTATTTAATATTTCTGCATTTATATTTTATTAGCATTGGGATAGGCTAATGTTCTCTATTTTATTGAAAGCATTTGCAAACATCAGTTCTAGGGTGGACTTTTTGTTTACTCTCCTAAAGAACAGTGCAGGAAACAGCTGAGTCTAATAGACCATCTGCTGAAGTGTGAAATTGAAGGTGCAAGTATAGCAAAGATGGCTTGTTTAGAAAGATTTGAATTCTGTTAAGAGAAATATGCGTTATTGTCTCTATCATAGTAATATACTACTTCCTAATGTACTTAAATGGATCAATATATGTAAATTAATTAGGTTCCCTAAAAAGAATGATCATTTTGGAATGATGGACATTTCAGTAACAGCTCCTCTCTTGCAGATTTTATCCTAGTGAAATATTAGGCAATAGACCTGTATAGACAGCAATGAATACAGCCATTGCAACAAATAAGGCAACAAGATTTTATGTTTCTTCTTGTGCGTGAGAAATAATCATTTCAGATACGTTTGAGTGCCATGGAGCGAAAACATCATTGGTGTAAGGAGAAGCAAAGTAGAAAATGGGGAATTTACTGTATTGGTAGCTGAATATATAAACCTATTTTCCAAATGGCTTTCCTGAAGAACACTCATGACAATGCTGGTTCTACATTCCTTTTCTCTACAGTAATTTCTTAATCCATTTTAGAAATGGGTCTCGGCCCCCAGAGATTCAGAGACCATATTTCAGCTGATGTTCATCTTCAGGCTGAGGAAATTATGATGTGCTGTGGTCCAAATATGCCATGGTATTTTTTCTTGTACTGGAATACAAACTAAATATAGTGTTTTTTTCTAAAATGTGAGTAGTGCTATATGGGAACTTCCTATATAGCATATATGCCAGAAATTTTCCATTTACTCTCCTAGAGAAAGAAATCCCTTTGTTAATTCTTTTTTTCAGGAAATTATTTTTCAGGGATCGTTAAGTTTGTACAAACAAAAATTTTCTGTGGTGATAGCTTCATTCCTCTTTTTGGATAGGAATGGGGACAAAAGGCATTCCCATGTACGTCTTTGAGAGTGTGGTAGCCATATAGGTATGGGCAGCAAGCTCAAATCATAGGTTCAGATTCAACTCTGTATAAAAGTAAATGTTGATTAGCTAAAAATGGATGATCTCGGCAATGCAGATAGTTGCTCAGATGCTTCCTTGGATTGGCAGACCTAAATTCAAAGTCCATAGCAAAAACCTGTCTCTCTCATCTCTCCAGTGAGATCAGCTGTTTGTGATTGAACACTTTCTCTTCTGTTAAAAGTTCCACCCATGAGCTCAGAACACTGCTTGATAGTAGTTTAGTTGAATAGATAAATTTCCTGAAAGGATTTCACTTAGGTAAACCAACATTTTCTCTATTTAACATACCAGACTAATCCAAAGTCTATTAAAGCAGCTCACTTTTGGAAACTAATGAAGGATTTATGTCAAGAAAACTTCTTTTGCTTAGACCACTTGAACCCTCTCAGTAGAATTCTCTCCATATTCACAATAGGTCACCATAAATTTAATTTCCTTACTTACAGGGTTTCATTAAACTGATTTTATTTTATTATTTTCAGTATTTAGCAGTTGATTATTTCTATTTACTGCATTAATGGAAGCTGATATCTCTCCTTTTAACATAGAACTAAGCTCAAAGGGATAATTATAAGTTCATCTGTTTTTTTCAATGAATATTTAAAACATTATTTCTATTTTCATAACTGCTAAAAGTTTTAGAGATACTATCTTTTCTTCCAGTGGAGAATACAGGTGTATGCAACTATCACTCTGCAACTTCAAGTAGCTTTTATATTTCCCTGGGGCTTGCCTGAATTTTCCTCTCTACTTTCTCTTGTAACTTTTTACAGAATACTTGTAACAATGCCTTTCATTTGCATTTTTTAATGCTACTTGAACTTTTCCTACTGCTCACTTGTGAAATTGTTTGTAGTTTTCACTGCAGAAGTGAACAAAGAAGTGGGCACTTTGGGATGATTACTCTAAAGTATTTTCCCTAGTTTGTCTTTGTGATGCAACCATTTTGATGATTTGGGGTTTTTTCTGTTTTCTAATTTTGAGTCCACATCGCTCTTGTGGAATTGCTCTGAGTGACAAGCTTTTGCCAAAGTGACCATGTATCAAACTGCCCATGACAGAACAGTGAATAACGTGGTGTATGCTGGGTCAGTATAGTACAAGTTTAGGTTCTGTTGCATTGCGTCAAATATCCTGACCTTTATAGGGGATATGGGAGGGTATTTTGGAGGGGTTTACCTACCTTGACTGGAAATGGAGACAGTTGTACCTTTCTGCTAAAGTCTTTACCATCCCTTACCACATGCCTCTGTTCACAGCTGATTGCAGTCATTCCTGTCCCAATGGTTTTCAATCAAAGTCACCAGAGAAGAGAGAAGGGACTGGTTCTGTGCAGAGGTGCTGCCAGGAACTCGGCCACTTAGGCAGCAGGAATACCCTGAGCAGGTGTAGGAAGATGGAGGTGAGAAACAAGTGCCCTGTATTTTAAAAATTACTCTTTTTAAAATCCTCTTTGATATAAATTTGCTTTTATGAGTGAAACCCAATGTTGTTTTCAAGGCAAATGACAAGACCATGTTCCCAGCTTTGCCTGGCCTGCAGACAGCAGTGAGTGCCTGTTGGAGCATTCAGGCAAGTGGATGTGGCTCTGCCCCTCTCCCTCTTCTGATGTCCTGACTGTCTGCACTCTGGTGGTGGTTGTGGCAGTGGTGTTTTTCTTTTCTATCATAGTACCACAGAATAATTTAGGTTGGAAAAGACCTTTAAAATCATCAAGTCCAACCGTTCCCCCAGCACTGCCAAGTCTACCACTAAACCATGTCCCCAAGTGTCACTTCTATAGAGCTTTTAAAGCCCTCCAGGGATGGTGACTACATCACTTCACTGGGCAGCTTGTTCCAGTGTTTGATTACTCTTTCAGTGAAGAAATTACTCCTAATATCCAACCTAAATGTCCCCTGGTGCAACTTGAGGCCATTTCCTCTCATCCTATCACTTGCTACCTGGAAGAAAAGACTGAGCCCCACCTCTCTACAACCGCCTCTCAGGTACTTTTAGAGACTAATCAGGAATAGCTTTGTCTTAATTCAAAGCATGACTTTGAAAGAACTTTCATTTATCACACAAATACCACTGAACGGCATGTGTCGGTGTGCTCATCTATCTTTTCCTGGACTAATTCAGAGATAAGCATTTCTTTATGGTATGGGTAATGCTCAACAATAAATTCATTATGATAAAAGTTAGAAAAAGGTGTTAAATTAAAAAGAAAGACAACTATTTGAAATGTCCTTAGAGTCTGGAGTAACCTGCTGTAGACAAAGGTGTGATGATTCACGAGCATTGATTTGGAGCTGTTTCTGGAGGAAAGGTTGGAGAAGGATTTGTATACATTATCATTATTCCATAGTCAGGATCTTAATGAGGTAAAGTTGGGGGAAAGGTGGAGAAAGTACTACTCACCTAGAAAATAGGGACTTAATGGTGGAATTATCCTATATTTATCACTCTCTATTTATCACTCTCTGTGAAGGAGGGGAGCTCTATGCTTGTTTTTTCATTGTCCTGGTACAGCAGCTAATTTCTTCATGGGTTCTAACTCAGGTGCCAGGCCATTTCACTAAATTCCTTGTCCCCTTATAGGCAACTCTTAGGAAATAACTAAAGCAGAATATACTGCAAATCCCAGTGGCCTCTCTGTTAAAGGCTTTGTAAGAGACTGTTCACAAATGCCATTTTCAAAATTCTTTTGTAAATTTATATCCCAACAATATAAAGAGGCCATCTAGAAATTTTGCTTTTCACTGTCTTAAAACAGACACTTTAAAGCAGCCTTTAAGAGTTTTTTACTTATTAGTAAATTGATATTATATTTTTGAGAATTGAATTGAACGCTAGGTATTCTCCAGGTTTAAATGATGACTGGAGCACTTTGTCTGAAATTCTCTTCAAGAGAACGCTGGGGGTTTTTATTTGGTTGGTTTTGTTTTGGGGTTTTTTGCCCTTTTTTTCCTTAATTTATTGATTTTTACCTATTGACATTTTAGTCATGTTGTCTGTCGTGGCCCAATGCACAATTTCTGGGAAGTGAAATTAGAGAAATATTACTGGAAGAAATGGAAAATGTCTTTCTTTAACCATTTACATTTTCCAATTTGAACATTTTAGCTCTTCAGGAAAAGGTTTTATGCAGGTAGCAAAGAAAAGGGGAGCGTAGTTTTCCAGAGGAACAGACAGCACAGACTTATATCAATAACATTAGCTGAGGATTCTGGGGGACAAGGGAGAGGGTCGCATCTAGGAGAATAATCTCCCCACCTATTTTGTAAGTTAAGGCTTTATGATCTGCTATCATTTTGACATAGAATTTTCTTTGGAAGTGTAACTGTAGAAGTTAGCAAGGGGACAGTTCCTAACAAATATTAAAATTATAACTCTGTCATTTAGATATCCTGCACAAAAAAAAAAAATAGCTGTGATAAATCTATGCTAATTTCATAGAATCATACAATCGGAGATTTTGCCACACTAAAAATCACAATGACTGAAAAATGAACTGTTACACAAAATTGTTTCCAGTAGCTTGTTTTGCTACTAAAGTGATTTTCTTCTGAATATTGTGAAGAATACACTATACTTTTTGTCTTCCAGACACCCCCACATATCCAGAAAAACCTTTTATGTAACTTTAAAGTGTCTTTTTGCTGCAAATAAGTCCCTTCTAAAACATCAAAGTGGAAAGAAAATTGCATAAACTTGTCTCCAACCTGCACAGATTCATTTATTTCAAAAAGGAACAGATGTTCAGAGTTTACAGTAAGGTCCTTCAATGGCTCAAGGAGGTAATGTATTACTAAGAACCAGAAAAAGAATGATTTGATTAATCCTCTTCGAAGGAAATTCTGGTAGGTATTACTTACCCAACATTTACTTTGTCAGAAGTCACCCTTGCTTTTAATTGTGAAGTGGGATGCTATTGAAAGAAATCTGTATACATTTATGTTTAGAGTGTATGAAACCTCTTACTTGGAAGATACTCTTTTGTGGATAAATAATCAGTGGATAGCTGACTTAGTGTGACAGTTTATCAAGCATTATAAATATGCTTGAAATGTTCTGAAATTCCTTTTAAGGATGACCTTTTTCTTCAAAGGAATGCTCAGAAGCTGTGCCCGTTGTATACATGTCATCAGGAGAGATAAGCAATTTGATGTTCTTCTGGTCTTCAGCAGGTTCCCACTGGATTATTTCGTAAATTAATGAAATGACTGTAGGCATTAAAGTGTAGCTTCTTCAGTAATCTTTCTTCTGTTCATCTGAGGCAGTGAGATGTTCATCATACGCAAATCTCTTCAGACAGGTTTACAAGAAGAAAAATCCATATTTAGAGGATATCCTGAAAGAATTG
>WEIT01027125.1:33598-104032 GCA_013389985.1 Dryoscopus gambensis
TGTGTAGGCGTATAGGTATTGAAAGAAATTCTGTCCTTGGGGAAAACAGTTTTGTGGGGTTTTTTTGATTTTTTTTCTCTGTGTGTTTTGTTTTTATTTTTTTCCTTTTTTTTTTCAGTTTTATTTTTTTAATACAACAAAAAAACCAAACCCCAATACAAAAAGGATGTGTTCTTAGGGAGAAAAAGTAAAATATATATACATCTATACACTGAAAAGTTTTAAATTCATCACAGCAAAAGGGTAATCATTTGCTCTATTCTCACAGAAAAATGTGCTTTCTAGACACTCAACAGGGTGTAGGGGCAGATAAATAGCTGAAGACGTTGGCTTTAAATGTACTCTGTAACACGCAGTGACTTTAATTTAAGGCAGTAATCCCAAGTAAAGTCTATTCCATTAATTTTTTGGAGGCCACTGTAAGGAACTCTGATAGACATAAGATGAATGATATTATTCCTGGCAATGAGTAATTATGCCAAAGCATTTCATATTCCTTAAAATTCTGCAAAAGACTTGTGTATCAGCTTAATAAAACTACAGGTCTAAAAATGAGGGCAAAAACTCTCAGTGATGTTTTCAGGCCTTCATTCAATGTAGTGCACATCCATGTTCACACATATATATATGTGTTCAGTCTCCATCCCTCTGTAAAAAATTGCTGTATTTAGTATTTCTATTGAATATTGAAAAAACAAAGGAAAGCTTCCAGTGTTTATGCACTGCTGCCTTGGAATCTGTTCACATATTTCCAGTTCTGTCCAGTGCTTACATTCGTTTTGAAAAATATTTTCAAATACATTTTTATTTGAAAATAAAAGCAAGCTCAACTGTTATTGTCGAAGAATAAAAATATTAGCCCATATTTCTTCTAGCTCAGTTGCAAGTGCACCAGAACCATCTGCACTGATGAATTTAACTTATGTCTCCTGTCATTTACCCTCTTACATGTTGAATATTTCCAAGCAATTAAAGAATCAGAGAATTTTGTTTATTTTTAAAAGGAGTTTTAAAAAAATTTATTTCCCAAAATAATAGATGTTTCTGATTAAAATTAACACAGGAAGGAGACATAAAGACCTCTGTCCTGTGAACATGTGTCAACGTGTGCGATCTGATATCCCCTTTTGGATGAAAGTAAGTGATTTATATTCCTGCTCATTGGTTTGGGGTTGTTTGTTTGTTTTCTTTTGGGTTTTTTTGTGATTTTGGATTGAATTTGGTTGTTGTTTTTAATTTCTTTCAGAAAAATTAAAATTGTATTCAGGTCTTATTACATTCATGAAGCAGCGTTATTTTGAAATCGTTTGTCAAGGAGTTACCCTTCATTGTAAGTCTTTAGATATCTCCAAACACTGTGGAATTGTTTTATCAGACTGCAAGTGACTAGGTTTCAGGAACTTAAAAGCATTGGAAGTTAACACATACTCTTTTAGAGGAAAAATCTTATGCTTGAATTTAAGGAATGGAAATTAAGGTCTTTAAAAGTCTGTATTCAAAACAAAATGGAACAGTAGAGGCAGAACACAGGGTACAAGGGTGAATGCAAATCATTGTGCAAGGGACTGTTGCAAAGGGGTGGATATACAAGAAGATTGGAGTATAATTAAAGGCTGGCATGAGCATTTTGGTAGGAGGATGTTGGAAATAATTTCAATCCCATTACAGAAGCAGTAGTGGATACAAAAGCTTTGTTATTGGCTGGCCAGCAGCAGTGAACTCCTGAAGATTTGCAGTTGATGTGGGTGTATCAAAAATTGCTTGAATAATACTAACTCAATTATGGCTATTGTGAATTTCACTTTTCTACAGCATTGAAAAAAAAGACCTGGGGAGAAAGAAAGAGGAAGGCATAAGTGGAGAGTAGCTTGAAACAGTAGCAAACCTTAGGATACTGTAAATATTTAATGTGAGAACTGAGTAAGCGTGGCTGTTTTCTATATGTTATAATTAATAATACTGAAAAAAAGGCTGATTAATTTCTGCACAGGGAGGCATGCTCTTGGGTGTGAGGTAAGCTGAACCCTAACTGTCTTTGTGATACATTTGTGCTGAGTTTTGCAGGTTGCTCCAGGTCTTCTCTCTTCTCTAAGCCTTTCTCTCAACTACGTAGACCTGAAGCCTTTAGGTGTGGTCCTGGGCATTGATGGAATTCATTACACACCCTCAGGTGAAATTAGCACAAGGATGCAACAGAAATCTTAATTTCAGACAGGTTTTCAGTGTCTGTTGAAGGGCAAACCCCTCAGTTTAGCTATTGCCCAAAGCTTGAATTCTGGAGGAAAAATTGTTTTGTTTCTGTTTTGACAGATATTTCTGTGTCAGCAGAAGACATTAACTCTGTCCCTCTGCCCATGGGGACAGAAAAGCTTTTTCTGTGGGAAGTCTAGATATTGTAAAATTTGTTTTGGTCTCCTAGTGTTCCACAGACCTACTTGAACAGGTTCTTTGTGTTTCTATTTCTTCCATTTGAACAAGAGACACTATCTTTTTCTTGCTACCAGAGGACAACAAAGATATCTGTGGGTTATGGGATGGCGGATGTATGCAGACCATCTAATAGTATGAAGTCATAGTATATTTTTTTAGTGTATTTTGGAGCCTACCTGCTCCGGAGATTTTCCTACCATATAGAGATATAGCAGTGCCACACAGCTGCTTTCTCATTTCCTGCACCCCCTTGTCCCTGGTGGGGAGGAGAACAGGGAAAAAGAAATTAGAACCCATGGGTTGAGATAAGAAAAGTTTTAATAATTGAAAGAAATAACAGTATTGATAATAACAATGATTAAAAGAATTTTAATGAAAAGGAGAAGGAGAGCAATAAAGTGCACAAAAGACAAGTGATGCACAGTAGAGTTGCTCACCACCAGCTGACCAATGCCCAGATGCTCCTGGATTGGGCCCTCCTGGCCAACTTTACCAGTTTATATACTGAGCATGACATTCTGTTGTATGGAATATTCCATTGGCCAGTTCAGGTCAGATGTCCCAGCTCCTTGTGGACCTCCTCACTGTCAGAGCATGGGAAGCTGAAAGGTCCTTGACAAGCACCACTTAGCAATAACTACACCAGTGTGTCATTGACATTGTTCTCATACCGACTCCAAACCACAGCACTGTACCAGCTATAGAAACAAAAAGATCTCTATTGCAGATGAAACCAGATACCAGATACCAGCACCTTGTCCTAAAGCCCATTAGCAGGGCAAGAGCACTCTTCAGGAGCAATTATGCCTGCTTGTCCCTAGTTACAGAAATATTGAAGTTATTTTTTTTTCAGTTGTTCTAGTCTTTAAGTAGAAATCAAAGCAAAACCCATCTACTCAATGACACAGCTTCCAGTGGTACTGCCATCAACACTGGCATCTTCATTACTAGTACAGAATTCAGTTTGCAGATATAGATTTTTTTCCTGCTCTAAGTTACAGGAACACTGCAATTGGTATCATTAGCTCTCATTATGCCTCTTGTTCAGTCCCTTTAGCACTTTGAAGCTTTTAACGTGTTGGCTATTGCCTAAGGAAGCAACAAATGGAATTATAACAGAAGACTTAAATAAGAAACAAAGATTATGAAGCACAGCCTGTAAGAACAAAAATGTTGAGCTGCTTTACTGGACTGAATGTTTTGTCCTATTTCTGAAAGGGAGTTTGTTAATACAGGCAGTAGTCCACAGTAAAAGCAATGCTTCTGACTGCTTTACTGCTTTCTAGCACCATTCTTTCTGGGTTTGAGTAGTGACTAGAGCTATATCCATAAAAATAGAGAAATTATTCTCCACAGTAATGATCCAGTGTGTCCTACCCTCCGTACGCCCTGAAACATGAGAATTTCCAGTATTCGGCCACTGCCTAGCAGCAGTTAGTATCATTTCTATCCTTTTCAGCTGGCTAGTCCATTTTGTGCAGGAAGAAAAGATTTTTCTGACTGTGACTGAAATTTTCACAAACACATTTCAGTGTTTCTATGTTGTTCTGGTCCTCACTGGAAATGGTGAGTAAACGGAAAGTGTAAGGCATGTGAAGAGTTGGTATTATACACTCCAGAGGGGAACTACGATTTTGCTGCAGTGAGATATGTAAGCATGTGTATAACAGTAAAAATTTGACTTTGATGCCTTTTGATTTGTCCTTTTGATGCCTTTAAATTGCAGTTGTGGCTCTTGTCCTACACATTTTAGGAGCTTTCAGCATACTTCTAAGACTGCTTCTTTTATGAGGTTTTTTTTTATGCTCAATGAATATCATTTGGAGGAGGAGTTAAGATATTTCAAGAGCCTCTCGTATTTTTCTACTGTAACATTAAGCATAAAGGATGCTCATAAATATGCAATCGACTATGAAGTGCATAGACTGAAAATGTCAACTGCTTGTGCTGATCACTCTAAAAAGAACTAGAATTTTGCCTTGGTATTAATCACTATAACAATTCTGTTGACAGGAAGTATTTACCCATATTACACTAGCTAAAGAATAGAGGAAAATCCAGCAGTGCTGTGCAAGGTGAAAGAGATAGTGAAAATTTCTGGGGTTATTAGAAATATTGACATTGCATACTGAAAATAGTCTTGGCCCTTTGGTGCTCATAGTGTATGCCCTCAGGTTCTTGCTTAGCCCCTAGCTATGTTGTTGTCAAGATTTCTCCTAGTTTTAAATATTCCATGTTCTTGTGTGGCATGATGCATCTATATTTAGTTTTCTTTTTCAGAAAGTGAAGAGCACATCTATTTAAACATTAAATATTTGAACAAGGCCAGTGATGTTGTCTGTCACAATTTTCAATATCTGGTAGAGCTTTGCTGAGAGCAACACTATCACATATAAAAACGTATTATGGTCTTTCATAGTTACATCAAATAGCTTGGGTTAGAATGGACTTTAAGGATCACCTAGTTCCAACCCTCTGCAATGGACAGGGTTACCACCCGATAGATCAGTTTGTTTAAAGCCCCATCCCACCTGGCCTTGAACATTTCCAGAGATGAGGCACCCACAACTTCTCTAGGAAACCTACTCCAGTGCCTCACGACTCTTGCAGTAAAGAATATCTTTCTCACATATAATCTAAATCTCTCCTCTTTCTGTCTTTGGCTTTAACTTCAAATGCTTTTTCTCACTAGAAAATTGAAGGAAATGTCAATAAAGAAAAACCTGTTTAGGTTTTATACAGAAAATTAGTTCTGATGGTAGCTTTTTATGAAATAAAAGTTCTATTTCAATGTTTTCATTATATCACATAAAATCATGTAGCTTGATACTACCACAAATGAAAGCTTTAAGAAACTTCATTTTGTACAATCCTTTTGATTGATTTGATCGCTGTCATATTTGATTGACATGTTTCTCAATATAAGTGGAAAACTTACTGAATAATCATGGCCTATAATACAAGAACTACTGCCCCAAACTAATGAAAGTAGTGGAAAAACATCTTTGTAAATCGTTTAACACACTGCCAAGAGGAAAGATTGCATTTTGCCTGACCATTTTGGCTAAAGACTCAAAAGACTGAACAAGGATCATAAGACAAAACCGATCGTTCCAGAGTTTTGTTTAAAGGAATGTTGCCATAACAGGAATTTGTCTTTTCATATGCATTTTAAATGCAATGTCATGTTCCCCAGTGGTTGAAATTTGAAGATGAATTACAGACAAATTTATGCCATTTTGACAAATTTTATTTCACTTAGAACAATATCTAGTTCACATATTGAGGATTTTATTTCAGTAGGTATTCATGTTGCAGTTTGTTGGTTTCTGTGTTGGCATGGCAAGCTGCAAACCTTCCCGGAGAGCACAGCGGGGCTGCCTTGGGGAGAGCGGCTGCTCCGCTTCCCGTAGCCCTTCTGAGCTGCCCTGCTTTCATGCTCCAGCTAGCTCTCAGCGGCACAACACGGCGGTGATAAAGGAGGCCAGAAGGCTCCCCAAGTGCGGACCACAGAGGATCTTTTATTCACACAGTGACAGGCCAGTTCTCAAAGGCAGAGAGAGAGCACCTACCATGGGCCTGGGGTTTTATATGGGGATGAGGGGGGCGGAGAGAGCACATGGACTAATGGTTTCAGGGCGCAGGGTCGGTCCATGGGCAGAGTTGGGGTACTGGAACCAACAGGGAGAACCCGAGGTAGCGGTCAGGACTAGGGGCGGGGAAGGGAGGACAAGGTTGGGAGGGCAGACATTTAGTAAGAAAAGCAGTGGGGAAATACAGCACCACATATTCATGGACATTTCTCACCAAGGGGTAAGTGCCAAGGGGTAAGTAAGAAACATCAAAGCCTTTTATAATACAATTTTAAAAACATCAGTGTGAGACAACTCTGTTTGTGTCTTGATGCAAATGTTCCTGTCTCCATTCTATGTTTGCGTAGCCTTTCTAGTGCTGACACAAAGTGCTGACACAAGGTAGAACTGTGCTACTCATATACAATCATTCCTAGTCCAGTGAAACTTTGTGACAGTTCTCCACTGAGATTTAAGCACTTTTCCTTTTCTCCCGTCAGCACTGCAGTTCATGTTTGTGAGCACAAGTGAAAGAAACAGTGATGCCAAAGATGGGACAGGGGACAGCGTGCCCTGATCAGCTGGTGGATGCTGCAGGTGAATTCCTCCCAGGGCACAGAGGCTGCTTGAAGTCACCTGAGCTCCATGCACCCACAGGGACCTGCTTACTTTCCAGCCGCTCACTGGAATTTCTGTTAGGTTCTTACATCAATTAGATGACCTCATAAAATTAATGAGACATGTTTTTACAACCTTCTCCCACATGAGGCAATAGTAATTGCTGTATTTTATATGACAGAGTGTTTAAACCGTCAGCGTGATAAAAATCATATAAATCCAGTGTAAATACTTCAAGTTGCACAAAGGAATTAATAATCTTAAAAAAGCATCAAATATGCAGTTAACTAATAAATGAAAAATGAATAATTCATTCAACATCAAAGAGAAGGAGCGGTATTAACATTTTACCAACAATTACTCTTTGAAAAGCTATTACTGAACCACTAGATTTTTAGTTTTACCACATTTATTCAAAACCTTCAGCAATATAGAGACATGTAATGATTTTGAAGGACAGTTGTAAATATGCCTTTATATATGGGTGTCCCAGATTATAAATATATAGAGAAAGACTTTCTGTGCTATTTGTTTTCAATCATTCGCACGGATAGCAGTTGAAGGAAGTTAGTTGGGCTGTAAACTAACACATATATACCTTAAATAATCATATTTACTGAAGTACTAAATTTTCTCTTACCTCAAATTTCTATGACCTTTCTGCCCTGTACAAGCTCTTTACTTGTGAAATAAGCTGTTTAGTTTGTGTCTAAAAAAGGTTTAACAAGGCTGAAAAGATCTTGATTCCTCAAATAACGTTTCACTTTTTGGAGCTCAGTTATCTCACTTCACGATAAATCATGAACTGCTAGTATTACCCTTGATATAACAAGATGATTGTGAGAATGTACACTAAGCAACCATGAATATTTATTTGTCCATAATCCAGAGTTGCTAACACCCAGATTTCAAGATTCATGCATCAGTTGTCAAAAGAGAAAAAAACCAAAGGGTTCAAATTAGATAAGATTGCTTCATAACAATAAATTTTAGGTTCTTTGTATCTTCCTTCTGGTTTCTAGTCTTTAGATTCAAAGTTTTTCTTTGTTACCCAGAGGAATAAAAAAAATAATTAAATCCAAAATTCATATATTGCCATGGAACCTCAGGGAACTGCTCTTTTAAGAAAAATATCTCTTATAATGAGTCTTGGTGTAAAGCCTCTGGAAAGTATAATGCATTACATGTTTTGTGCATCTAAGTTCTCCAAACATTTTCCTTTTAATACTTGTTCCTCACTTCTTGGTATTTTTTTAATATTGACACCATGTTTCCCTCGGGTAGGCATTCATTGGGAAACGCACTCATGTTAATTTTAAGTTCTCTTAAATATATACTTTTAAAATCACCACTGTTTAAAAATTATCTCCTAGGTAGGTCAATTCTTTCAACAATTCCCCTTGGATTAGTGGATTTTCAGGTTACTTTAAGGTGGAAGATATGGTTGGAATCTTTATGACATAGGAATATCTCCCTTATTCTTTGTACAGAAATAAAAATGTCAGCCTTCATCTGAATATTTGTCTTTTTTCTTTGCTTGTCCCTTCAGGCAGCTAATAGAATGCATGAGGTGATTAGAGACACAAAAAGAGTTCATCAGGACTAGAAATACTGAACTTTTTTTTTTTTTAATGACTAGTCTAATATACAGGTGGAGAAAAGAAAAAATGTAGGGAGAAATTGAGGAAAGATACATAATTTCTTTCATCATGTTTATTCAAGGACGAAAGGCAAGTACTTCTGAGATCAGCTTGGACATGGCAGAAGACCCCATGCTCTTATTGAAAATGCTCTTTTAATGGAAAAAAAATCCAGAAGAAGGCACCTGGGTATCATCTACAACCTAGTTTCATTTTAAACAAAATTAGAAAGTAACATGATGCCTTTGTCCTTTATGGTCTCTATCTGCATTTTGGAAATGAAGATGAGACCTTTGCTGTAATTTTTAAACATTTAGGAAAATATTTCTGTTTTGGTTGGGGTTTTTGCTGCTTGAAGCTTTGAATTTGTTTCAATATTTCTTTCAGGAGAAGGACATGAACATGAAGCAGAGGCTGAGTGCTTTGAGATCAAATAGAACAGTGTTTGGATAATTCAAATTTGTCAGCTCTTCTACTGATTATTTCTGGGAGAAATTAAAAAAAAATTGAGGTAAGCTCATGCTAAGGAAAATATTGTGCACTATATTTTCATAATCAGAACTTGGACAGTCCATGCATAGAAAATGAGAAAGCTAATACATTACTGCATAGCCCTCTTACTGATGTAATATCCTTCTTGTGTCTGAAGAACTGAAAACCTTAAAGGATTTCAAGGTCTTCAGAGCAGAAACCATCAATCAGCATCTACCAAGCCTTTGGGTGTTACTGAGATTCTAAATACTAGTATAGTAAGGAGGTATTTGAAATAGATGAAAAGCCCAATTAGCATTTCCATTTTAATTCCAAATGGCAAACTTGCACAGGTCAATAAACTGAGAGACTTTCCTGCTAGGATGATGGAGAATATCTACAGACATTTCAGTGATAGGAGCTCTACAAAAGTTTTCTAAGCACAGTGTAGAAAAATTGATCACTTCAGGCATTGATTTGGACAAGAGCGAGGAATGTAAGCTGTACACTTTGCATGTGTTCATAACATTGAGCAGTATTATTGTTTCATGTTATGATATCAAAATATTGTTTGCATATCTGTAAAAGCATTGTAAACTTTTCAGATAGATATTTCCATTTTAATTTACTTAGATGATGCAGGAACATAGTAGTCAGAGATTACACAAGAACACAGATGTCAGCACACTTTCAGGTGAATTGACAGGCAAAAAACCTCAGGCAAAACCAGACAACATTTAACAGCACTATGTCTCTTCAGAGTGATATTTGTTTCTCAAGTCCAGTTTGTGTTTCTCATATGTTCTAGCTATATCAATACTTTATCTTTTGAATGGGCTTTGTGACCTGAAGCTTGTTGAAACAAGTAGAATCTCCCATTAAAATCTGCTTTTTAGGTACTGACAGAGATGGATTAAAAATGATTAAAAAAATGCTTCCATACCTTTTACCACTGATAATTGCAATGGTTTGGAAACCTGTGCAGAAGTGACTTACAGACCAAAAATTTGGATTAACTGCCTTTGAATATCATCAATAAGCCCTCACGATGCTACCGATGCTATTTAGACCAAATCTGTGCCATGTGACTACAGAATGGAAAGCACTTCGGAATGAGTTGAATTAATGACAGCCTGTGTATCCCAAGATGTGATAAATTATAGTTTGCTGCTGGCAGCAGGAACTATTCAAACAAATATTTCTGCATTATGAGAATTTCTTGAAGGCTTCTATAGAATTCATGCATAATAGGAGAACTGCCTACAGGGAAGATTATTAGGAAACTTAGAAAAAGATTTTAATTTTGTGATTTGAGCAATGTCTGTAATTATCAACATAGCCTATCATTTACTAAGTGGTTAGTTGCACGTATGAGACCTTTATCTTGTACCGTAATTACAGTAGATAGAAACAATATAGTTGTTATGGGTGACTGCACATAAGTAGGTGGTTAGATGTCATTAAAGCTGTTTTGGAAAATATCTGTTTATGAATAAATATTTTCAGTTTTCCTTTTAGAAAACATTGCTGAATGAACCTTAAAAACGGATGCAAAATAAGAAACTTCTCTATAACAGCAATATTAGTTTAAAGCATGTCTTGCTAAGCCCATTAGAAGCCCTGTTGATGAGATTTGAAACTTGGCCAAAGGTGAAACTTATTATTACCACTACATTTTATATCATTTCTCTTCAAAAGCTGCTTTGTGCTCACTTCATTTTTTATTTTTATTGTATAAAATTTCATTTTATTATTGCCCTCATATTTTCTTTTAGTGTGTTTGACTTTGGAGTGGTGCTTGGTTTTTTTACATTAATTGTTTTTTGTCAGGAAAGCACTGCAAATATTGTTGTAACATTAATGTGGACAACCACAGGGCTTTAACTGTATACCTATCAACTATATTTTGATGTAGCAAGAACACCAAGATTATCTTTTAGAACTCAGTAGGAAAGGCCTGGAAATCTTAAATGAAGCTTTGATTTGATTGGGAGCTTGAGTCACCAGAAAATTATGCAAGTAGGCTATCTCCAAAAAAAGAGAGCATTTAATTGTGGCCACTCTTAACCAATACCTGCCCATTCCACTTGTTGCAAACAAGCAAGAAAAAATATGATAATTAATAGAAGATACCATTGATCAGAGTAACTTCTGTAAATTAATGTACTTGATATACTTATCTTTTACCCACCTGTGTAATTTTTGGCTGGTTTATATATTTTTCTGTTGTCTTAGAGATACCACATAATCTTCTATAATTTTACTATGTTATCCTTTATAGTGATGGAGGATTTTAATGGAGGGAACTCATTATATGTCCCTGTCTCTTTTCCTCCTGGGTGTCCTTTATATGTGGTATGGGAATGGGAAAAACAGCTGCCAGGCAGTGCCTCCTTTGCCCCTACCAGCTTTATGCCTGCAGCTGTTTATCAGCTGAAAGGGCAGACTGGCTCTGTGCTGGACAGCTGCAACTAGGGTATAAATATTTGTATTTCATGTTGTCTCAGCTATGATAGGTTGCCAGAGTAAACTTATGAGCCCAGTCAGTCCTTTTATTCAATGAGCTAATCATGAGGAAGTTTCTCTTTCTCAAATGAGGATTTATTTGCTTAATCTAGTGCAATACTCCAAGTTTGCTGTAGACCATGTCTGATACCTTTTCCAACTTGATTAATGAAATGTTCCAACAGTGATCAATGCTACGTGGAGAAATGGATTATTGCTGTGAGTGAAATGGCTGAATCCAGATTTCTGTTTCCTGAGTGATCTGCAAGAGGAAGTAAAATTCAGAAAGACAGTAAATGTGTTTTTTTAAGAATGGCAGATTAAACAAACAAGCAACAAAAGCAGGAAAAATCCAAAGGTTTATCCTATGAATTTCTTTTTTTTTTTCTGTAGGAAGTATCTTTATTTAAACTTGGCTATCTCCAGTTCTTAATTTCATTCCAACTCAGCCATCCATTCACCGGGAGTGTCAGCTCCAGTATTTACTGACAGAATGTGAAGTACAGGGTAGGCTCATTCTCCTACTCAGCTATTGACATCTATCTGCAAAAGTACAGATGTGTGCACTTCTGTGTCCATATATCTTCTGTGTGCATGTGGATATGTGGATGCATAAAAATGGTGAAAATAGATACATCTATATAACAGAAAAAATAACACTTGGCTATAAAACTAACAGCTGTTCTCGCCTTCCCTGCATGTCAGAATGCAATGTTGAGAGATAATTGCACAAGGAGCACATCAAGAACTTTGTAAACATTTAGTGTACATAAATGTTGCTTTTATTCAAGCTTTGCATTTGGCAAGCATAATCTGTGACAGAAAATACCACTTGCTTTTTTTTAAATTATATTCATACATTTCCTAAAAGAACAATCTGGAAGAGTTCCACATGCAAAACTAGCTGTCTACCCAACTTGCATTTCTCTTAGCTGATTTTGGTCGTTAATTTCTCCAGGAAAATTTATTTACACATTTTTAACATTATTCGTATGAATAATCGGAAGGTGCATACCATGCCTGTTAGTTACATGTGCTCTGATGATATTGAAAGGACACTTTAGGCGTTCTCTACAATAAAAAAAATTAGGGATTGGGGGAGATGATTATAAATGATGGATGAGAGGCTGGACATGCCCCAGCCATGTGCACTGGGAGCCCAGAAACCCCCCGTGTGCTGGGCTGCATCCAAAGCCCCATGGGCAGCAGGGCAGGGAGGGGATTCTGCCCCTCTGCCCCGCTCTGCTGAGACCCCACCTGCAGTGCTGCATCCAGCTCTGGGGTCCCAGCACAGGAGGGACATGGACTTGTTGCAGCCGGTCCAGAGGAGGCCACCAAGGTGATCAGGGGGTGGAGCAGCTCTGCTATGAGGAAAGGCTGTGAGAGAATTGGGATTTTATCAGCTTGAAAAAGAGAAGTCTTTGGGGTGACCAAATGGCAGACTTTCAGTACTTGAAGGGTACCAACAAGGAAGATGGAGAGAGACTTCTTACAAGGCCCTGGAGTGACGGGATAAGGGGCAAGGTCTTCAAACTGACAGGGAGTAGGGTTGGACTAGATACGAAGAAGAAATTCTTCCCTGTGAGGGTGGTGAGGCCCTGGCACAGGTTTCCCAGAGAAGTAGTGGCTGCCCCATCCCTGGAAGTGTTCAAGGACGGGTTGGATGGAGCTCTAAGCAACCTGATCTAGTAGAGGGTGTCCCTTCCCATGGCAGGGGCATTGTAATTAGATGATCTTCAAGGTCTCTATAAATTCTTTGATTCTCTAGATATGCCCATGCAATTTGAGTCTTGCTTTCTTTCTAAAAACAATACAGTTCTGTGCACAAGCTGATAACCTC
The DNA here is from genome assembly GCA_013389985.1 of Dryoscopus gambensis. Taxonomy (NCBI): domain Eukaryota; kingdom Metazoa; phylum Chordata; class Aves; order Passeriformes; family Malaconotidae; genus Dryoscopus; species Dryoscopus gambensis. The sequence goes on from WEIT01027125.1 coordinate 46,675, forward strand.
TTCTTACCTGGCAGAAAGATGAGCTGCATGTGCAGGGCCTCATGGATACAGATGTATCCTGCAGCATATTACAGACACCCGGGGTATCTCTGCATTTTGTAGCTCCTAATGTAACTACTCTGAAGAACTTTATAAGGCAAAAACTATGGAGTGAAACAGATGCTACATAATTATTTAACAGGAGGTAGCAATAATACTCTTTCTTAGAGATTTGTAGGGTAATTCATTATTTACCCACTGGTAGCAGTAACCAAGCAATGAAAATGTCACCTAAGTCCAGGGTTTGTACACAAATTCCAGCCTACTTATCTTACATATTTTACTTATCTGATACATTTTAGTGGTCTCAAGCTGAGAGTTTTGAGGTTTTTAATTTATTTTTTTTATAAAACATATACTTAAATCAGACTACAATACATTGAAAAAACCCTCCCAAAATTCCCAAAAGATTATCCGCAGTACACTATTTTTTAAATAGTAAGTTAAAAGTTAGGGGAGAAAAGGTTATTACCATAATAAATTATCCAGCATGATTCAGGTATTTAATAATCTTTAAATTTATTTTTTTTTCTCAGAAATGAGATTTATGAGGGCTGGCTATACTGGTAACTCAGGCTGCTATGTAGAGTGGAAGCATCTGTTCTGTCCTGAAAACTGTCACTCCAAGTCATGGAGGTGTTAAGCATGGATGAATTTGGACTGTTATGCTGAAACTGTGCTTCTTCAACAGCACTATGCTTGTCCTTGTGAGTAGCTGAAAAATGGGTGAAAAAATACGGACTCAATTCTTTGCTGCTACTAAAATGCAGTTTGCCATGAGAGAGCTCCACTCTGAAGAAATACCCATTTTATGAGTAAGTTGTCAGAGGATGCCAGCACTCTAGATCATTTTTAGTCTTCCAATTAGTGAAGAAAAAGAGATTTAAAGAATAATTAATTTATATTTCATGCTTTGCCATAGTGCAGATGAATAACCTTCTGTAAGCAAAATGTATTATTTTCCAAGAGTCTTCCTGTAGCTATTCAGATGTCCATTGTGAACCTGGTTGTTTCTTCCCTTCCAAATAAGGAAGTCTCCCCCAAGATACCCACAGATTTGACTGGGCTATTCACTGCAGGCTGCAGGGACAGGAGGGAGAGAACAGGATGGAAAGAACAAACTCCAAATTATCCTCATAAGGCAGGGTATGCCCACAGCTGTGTATGAGGCTCCACTCCAGTCTGTGATGAGGACACAGGTCCCCTCTTCCCTGATCCTGCCTTTTCAGTGCCTTTCAGATGGAACCTAGGAAACAAGACATGGAAGGAACTGACATGTAGTCATCCTTTTCCAGATTATTTTCTCAGTTTCAGACAATCAGCAGACCACGAAAATTCTTCAATGAATTGGAAAAGGATTGTTACAGGCTTGTAGGTTATTTCTCAGCAGGATGAATGGTCTTAGTCTTAAAGGATAACAGAATCATTTAGGTTGGAAAAGACTTCCAAGATCATCGAGTCTAACCTGTGACTGATCACCACCTTGTCAACCAGACCATGGCACTGAGTGCCATGTCCAGTTCTTGAACACTTCCAGGGATGGTGACTCCACTGCTTACCTGAGCAGACTGTTCCCATATTAAGCTATTTTGCACAAAAAGAAGCTATTTACTGAGGCAAGGACAAGGATCACTTCCATGATATCTCCAACACCATATCTCTACAAGGCATCTTAGTGACATTTTAGCTTTGACTTTCTGAGAATTTAAATACTTAAAAGCTGCAATAAAACAGGACTGAAACTGTTCCATGCTCTGAAGTCAGAGTATGTTTGCTTGGAAGACAGTGTCTTGTCAAACAGACAACAGAGCTGAAACTTGGATCTCCCATACACTTGACAAATTGATCCAGTTTATGTCCTCTTAAAGAAAAAGGGATGGAGAGATGGAATCAGCAGTGGAATCTCATTTTGCAGTTTTACAAAACCAGCCCTTCATTTTCTTTACTTTTACGATCAATGTTTGAGGAGAGAGGGGAGGGGGAAGGGGAGAGAGGAACAGCAAAAGCCTAGCGAAGCTTCCAAATCCCAAAGCAAGAAGAGAACTCGTGCCTCTCAGCACTCACTTTTCACGGTTTCAAAGAGCCCGTGGGCACAAGGCTTGAGCCAATGAAAGGCTCATAGGGGAGGGATCATAGGCAGGGTTACAACTTAGGAATAAACCATACATTTTGGAAGGGGGAAACAGAACAATCCATTCAAAGGAAAATGCATCACCACAATCTTAGGTGAAAAACAGTATTATTTTGATGAACAATGGAAAAGGAACTTCAAATTTCTTTTTATTTTTTAATTGAAGAATCAACAAAGTAGACTCAGCTATCTCTTTAAAAAAAATCCTTAGATAATTTTTTTTATTTAAAATTACATAAACCCAAGGATTCTTTCTGAGTTTATTAAAATTTCTGAAATACATAAAATGGGACAGTGGATTTTGAAAAGTTTTGACCTTTTCTCTTTCAGCTTTAATATCTTGTGGTTTGACTTGTTGGCCAGTACCTTTTCTCACACAGTTTAGTGAGGCTGTAAATGCATGGAAGGGAAAAACAGAGCAACCAACACTCAGAATATTGAAAAGACTGAGGTAATAAAACACCTGTCACAGATTGTAAGAGATATTAAAAATCTGATACTTAATTTCAGTAACCATGGTTTCAGAGGACAGAAGACAATGGTATAGTACAAACTTCGTCTCCTGGAAAATATTTCAGTGGGAATAGATGTGGTAAAAACTTGAACAATGCTTACTGCAATTTTAAATTGGTAATTTCATGGGGTTCAGAGGGGGATTAGTGCTATAGAATAAAAACATGGACAAACAATGCAAAACTAAGTCCACTAAAATATATGTGGGTTAGGATAAGGCTGTTACAGCTTTCTCAATACATAAGGCTATATTTTAGTCTTTCCTTGCTTCCCAGAGCGAGCTAACATGAAAGAAGTAGCTCACATCACCTGGGTGAATGAAGTTTTATTGCCTTTGTTGTTCCAAACTGTGTGAGCTCTGAATAAATTCTTTTCTGGGATGGAACTACTTGTAGTGTCCTTTTTCTTGGAGACTCTCTGGACTCTAATAATGCTTGAGTTTGTTATTCAGCACCATGCCCAGTGACTTCCTTGCCCTACATGGCTTTTCTCTTTTGCAACCTGTGTAGAAACACAACAAAACTTTTATCTTTCAACCAGGCTGAAATTAGGTAGCAAGTTGTAAATGCCGTGTTATGTATAGGTACAGAAAGGTTTTACAGGTATCCTGCTAGAGAAGAAGACAGCAGAAGGACAGAATGATGGAAACTTCAGGGAGAAGAAAAAGACAGGGGAACTGTAGTTAGGGGAAAGGATAGAGAGAATCAAGAGGGTTTATCAAGGTAATGAGTCTAATAGTGTTTAAAATGTCAGAAAAAAAGGAAAGGAAGATTCTCGAGTTCAACAATATTTTGTGTGCATACACATTTTTGAATTTTCAAGATTTTTCACACTTTTCTCTGGATGTTTACACTCTATCTATTACCTAGATTACCTGTCTTTTATCTCTCTTAAAAAAGCTACAGCATTTCCAGTTCCTACAATGACTAAAAACCTGGGCTCAATAGCAGTCTTATCTACATAAAACAGGAAGAAGCAGAAATAAGGAACTGGAATTCAACTATGAGGAAAGGCCAATAGAATTGGGATTGTCCAGTCTTGAAAAGAAAAAGTTTGGGGTGACTGAGTTATAGCCTCCAGTACCTGGAGGGAGCCCATGAGAAGGATGCAGAGGGACTACTTACAAGAGCCTGGAGTGACAGAACAAGGGGGAATGGCTTAAAACTGACAGAGCAGGTTTAGATTAAATAGTAGGAAGAAATTTCTTACTATGAGGATAGTGAGATACTGGCACAGATTGCCCAGAGAAGTTGTGGGCTTAATCCCTGGAAGTGTTCAAGGCCAGGCTGAATGGGGCTCTGAGCAGCCTGGTCTAGTGGAAGGAGACCTTCTCTGTGGCAGGGGGGCTGGGACTGGATGATCTTTATGATCAGTTCCAACTGAAGCTATTCCATGATTCTATGATTGATTCTATGACTTTTTCTTATGTTTGTGGGTGGTTTTTTTGTTTGTTTTTTTGGTTTTTTTTGTGAAAGGATACCCTTTGGACTGAGAATACCCAGCAAAAGTACAAATAAGGAAAAACATTCAGACATAATTTACAAAGATATGAGGAAGAGACCTCAGTTGTACCCTCACAGGCCTCTCAGTAAGACCTGGGGACAATGATGACTCACTATGGCACCCCCAGATTCTCATTCTGAAACCCAGAGTGGCTTAGGGAGCATAGACAAAACATCTAACAGGAAAGAGGCATGTTGTCCTAAGTTTTTTTGCGTAACAGTTTCCAAGTTATTACTAATTATATGTTCTTGTATTCATTTGAACCATTGCATTTCAATAAGTATTAGTCTAGTTAAATGATGCATATTGTTATGATTTTAAATAGGTCACAAAGAAATCCTTGGCTCCATGTTTATAATGAGCTTCCTTTTTCTCTCAAAAAAGCACCAAAAGGAGCTGTATGAAAATAAGGGCTTGGAACCACAAGCCATGACTCAGGAAAGGATGTCTTTGACTTTTGGCTTTTGTGTATTTCTTCATGAAGTTAGTGACAGTCTTTCTCTTGTACACTTTTGGATTAGGAAGTCAACGGTGAGCAGAGACTTAATTTACATACTTTCCTTCTATATATTTTTCTCCCCATCACTATTTATATTGAATAATTTACTTAAAATAAAATAGCTTTAAAAGGATAGATTAGTAAATGGCCTACTAGATAAGACTTTGTCTTCATACTCAAGTATCTGTCTATAAGTTATTTTGGTAATATTTCAGTCCATTTTTCCAGTTTGTAAGGAGTACTAGGATAATGGATTTTGTGTACTTAAGGATGGGTTCCCTCATTCCATGAGAAGTAGCTGAGTGATGTTAACAGCCTCAGTCTAGGAGCATTTTTGCTTGAGAAGGAGTCCCAGTAGGAGTGCAAAAATCTGTATTTGACCTCTATGTTACCTTGTTCTGCTGGGCTTTAGCACTGTAATTTCCTTCGGGATAGCTTTCATCCACAATCCATGTGCTTTTTTGCTTGTGCATCGTCTGTTCTGACAGGTTTGTTAGCCCCAAGCTGTTCTCTCTCATACTGTAGCTCTAACTGGCTTCTGAGCCGTTCCTACTTTTCCCTGAGTCAATCTGGCATCTTACTGATGTGAAGCTTTCTGATCAGCACTTTTCATTATCTCAAAGTCTCCTGTTGAGCAGCAAAACTGAAAACCATTGTGATTACCAGTTTAGATGTCTTAGTTCACAACATTAATAGCTCATAAAGACATTTTCTCCCTCCTATTTATTTCACATTTTTCTTCTTGTGTGTGTTTGCTTGTTTGGTTTTGTCTTTGGGTTTGTTTGGTTTTTTATCTTTTAGAGGGGGTGTTCTTTTTTTAATTTTTAGTTTTCAATTTTTAGTTTATAACAGATTTCACTTACATGGTGATGTATTGCCAAGGGCAGGAAGAGGGAGAAGGAAAAAAGTGCTTTCTTGGATTTTCATTTTTACCCCTGGGTAAGTACTTGGCCAGATTTGACCAACACCGCTTTTCCTTTTAAACTCCAGCTTTCTTAATGATGTTCTAAGGACAATTGCATTGCAAGGCAGGCTATATTTTCAAATAATTTTGTCCCTTTTTTATGTTTTTGTCCTTCTCTTGTTCAACCCACAAATAAGATACTTCATAAATAATAATTGTTCAATATATATATAGAGTCAATTTTGTATTAATAAATGTCAACTGTGGAGAGATTCCACGGCAACTCATCCATCAGTGCACTTGTCACTATATTCTGTACATTATGTTATCAACTGTCTTTAAAAAGCAGTGTAGTCTGCTGATGTGGCTTGGGAAATGGAAGGACTATGGCTTATCTTAGTGATGTCCTTGAATTTTGTTGTGTCTGTGACCATTATATCACTACGGTTTGCCTCTCTGCTTGCAAAAATGAAGACACAACCTCCTGCAGACCCCTCTGGTTCTCTGATAAAATGTGCAAAGTAAAATCCCAAACCCATGAAGCCTTTATTCATGTAACTGATTTCAGTCTTTTGACTCAACAAGTTAAAGAAGTATTCATAATTCTTCTTGTTACACACATAGGGCTCAAAGTGCTCAGCATTGTTCTCCCCACTCCCATACCAATTTAAATTATATATTGAAAAAAGGTCTTGTCTTACTTTACCAAGAACTCCAGCCAGTCCTTTTATCATCCTGATACTACAAAATGCCTTACTTGTAATACAAATTTTTGTAGCTGGATAAGATGCTGTACTGGGAAGTTTCCATGAGGCTGCTTTTACTTGCATTAACTTGTTCCTGAATTGAACTAACATAAGTGTCAATATTCTGGTGTGAAAAGGAAACACTTTTTGTTCTTCAACATATATTTTCCTCAGGCAAGGACAGTAGTCAAGGAGCTACTAAGCAGCATTCCAACAGTTTCACTTTTTGTTCTCTGCTTAGAATTACTGCCTGTCTTATCACCTTAAGAACCTTGTTCAGCTGTAAGTAATGTCAAAGGAAAACTTCTGAAGGCCATCTACAACCATTTACAGATTTTCATTAAACATAAGAAATGCCAGTGTATTCATCCTCTGTTGATCCATGGCATTCATAAAGTAATATGATATATGGAGTTCCATGTATTTTTAATCCTTTCAAAAATATATGGTTTAACCATGTCACAAAAGCACCTGGTTATTTTTGATTGTATGTAACTATCCAATTTCTAACAATTTTGCTTCTTCTGTACCTTTCTAATTCTCTTTAATTTACTAAACTCTGTCATCCATGAATTTTCCTTGCTGAAATCAGGAAAAACTTCTTCTCATCCCTAACTAGCTTCTTTCACAATGTGAGTACCTTCCAGTCTCAGTACTGGAAAACCAATTTTCTTTCCCATCAGTTTATGTACTTGAGAATAAAGAAGATGCTTGTTACTGAAGTTTTTACCATGCTTTGAGAAGCAGAGAATGAAAATAATTTAGATAAATGTTTATGTTTATTAACCTGTTTCAGGATATTTTATCACAGTGAAATAATAGTGTGGCTTTTAGAGAATAATGTTAATCAAATTGTTTGTATCTGATTCATAGTTATTTGAAAAGAATATTGATTGTCACATTTTGTCTGCATTCCTGCTACCTAAAATGCCTAAAATACCCTGTAATCTAGTGACAATGAATGGTGCAGTTACATTGATGCAGAGTTTAAACTTAAATGCCCACAACATTTTCTACAAATAAACTGTTTTCTTTTTGGTTTCCTGGGTATATATTATGAAGACTGTTTCATACATTCTTTAAGTAGTCATTCTCATTCTGTGTTAAAGGAGAGGTACATTTCAAATAATGGAGCTTGTATTTATTTGAAGCAGTCTTTCATTCAGTGCAAATGCCATGGAACAGCAAACACAGTATCACTGTGGCAAATTTTTATGCTATTATGTTTTAGCTCAACATTTTTCTAAGGTGAAGACCAAAGTTTCTCTTAACTTTAGTTAAACCAGAATGTAATATTTGATACCTGCTACAGGAGCAGCCTTCAAGTCAAGAGAAAAATATATCTAGAAAAGCAAGAAAAGCTGTTTTAAAAATAACATGGTCCTTTGCCAAAATACCTACCTGATTAAATAAAATCTATAGTATTTTGAGGAAAATATTGAGGGTTTTTTTTTATTTGACACACAGTTGCTCTTCAGGGCTATGAGAGACGATTTTCAACATGGTGGTTTTTGATTCTTATCTTAAGGGTGTCATTTGTAGTGGACAGCACCTTAGGGAATCTCTATGAAATGATCCATTCATTATAGAATTTTGTCTGGACTCCATTGTATTTGCCCCCACAATTTGTACTACCTCAGTGCTTAAAAAGAATCTGATCTTTACAAGCAGCTGAACAGAATGCTTTGATTACTCTCTAGGCAGAAATTACACAATATTGAACATTTTGTCATTTTAGCATTCACAAATTATTTTTATGTAATGTTCTATCACACAAATTTTCAGCTAGAAAATCTCCCACCGAATGATAGGGCAGTAATTTGCATTAAGTCCTTTAGTCCAGTGTGATTAGCAGCAACACTTCTCTAGTTGAAAGCGTGCCTTGCCCTGACAGTTACATGTGATGAGCAATCCTGGTTTTTTGCAAAGTCCCAGACATCACACCACTCATGCGTTTTAACACATTGTTCATGTGGAAATCCATGTGTCTTCTGAACACAAGTTTCTTTCTTAGCCATCTCAGAGATGGGAAAGCAAGATTGACTGTGCCTCAAGGACAGACAGAATGAAAACTGTATTTCATCATCTAGTTTGGATTACTTGGTTTACTATAGTCCCAGTAAAAAAGCATTCAGGCTCTGTGAAGGGAAATTTTAAATGCTTTTTATTAGACTTCCTGGTCAGGATCACTGTACTCTCTTGCCTTTGGGCACTCTGCAGTTCTCCTGTGTGCTATGCTCAGGTCCATAGGAGCAGTGTGACAAGCCCAGGAGGTACCACTTAAGGGCAAATGTATGGGTTTAGGAGGCTTCAAACTATGAGGGACAAGTGCATCTTAAAATACAGGCTTACACTGTAGCACCTACCATTGTTTTGTGAGAGTGAAGTTGCAGGAAAACAGTAGTTAATCAGATTCAAATTTCTCTCAAATCATATTTCTCATTTGGCAGTGCTGCCACAAACACCTGAGAACATTCAGCATAAAATGTATTTTCATATCAGATCTGTTGAACTTTCATTTTGCAGCTTGTCCTCCTCTACTAAATTGCTATGCAAATTGAGAGTGTTTGACATGCTGTGTGCTTGCACCAGTAAGGGACCACATTTCAGTCCAGCTCTGAGAGTTTTCTCTGCAAGGAGAGATGCCAATTCTGTGTTAAAACACAGGAACATGACATAATCTTTTTGACATCTTCTGCATTAGGGAGTTCAGTACTTTGGAACAGGTTTGTTGGAAAGACTCCAGCTTGCGTTGCTTTTTGTTGTTGTTGAGTTTCAGCTAAGGCAGCAGGTCTGATTTGCACAGGCAGGGAGAGCAACAAAGAATGTGCTCAAACAGGCCAGTTTCTTCACTTATGTCTCTTGGCTGGTATTTTAAGATATCCAAATCTAAACTGACTTTTTTCCAGTTCATGCAACCTAAAATAAGACACCAAATGAAGCACTGTCTCACCTGGGATTAAGAATACTTGCATAGTCTTTTTAGTGTAGGAGAGATCCCTATCCTCGCAAATTAAGCTGTTTGCTTTATGAAAGTTTGTGGAATCACAGATTAAGCTACTACAATAATTCAGTATTATAAGTATTCTATGGAAATATTATGGAATAAGAAGGCATTCTTCAATTTGAGTTGTCGGAGAGACTGTGAGTTTCTCTGCACCCAGTGCTTTGGCATTATGAGATGCTTTTCAGAATGCACCACCCTGCTCAGATACTGTGTTAAAAAAAAAAAAATTAAAAAAAGAGAAATCTAAGCAAAGAAATAATTGGACACATTCATTCTCTGGTATGGGTAGCTGTTTGTGGTTTGTTATTAGCCGAAGAATGATCAGGACGGTACTTGACATTTTATCTAAAATCTATACCAGCGTGATGCTCCTCTAATTAGAATGTTTCTGAGTCTTCTGTATGTGTGTGGATTGTGTAGCTTGTGGTGAATAAAGTCATCAGTGTGGAGCTCCTCAGTAGTAGCTCCATTCTGTCAGTTTAGCATTCAAGTGTTGTTCTGTCTTGCTGTGTGTAGTGGGTTCCGTTCGAAACCAGGAGGAAACACCAGTTAAGTGTAGTGGGTTTGTTCACATTTTTTACTTTCTGCGAGATAAGAATTAAGAGGAATGCAAAGCAGGATCCAAACTTTAAAGAATATGAAGAAGTTTATCACTGACAGAATTAAAAATAAAAAGAAATAATAAGAAATTAAAGCAAAACCCTCTTTTTTCTCCGGCACTTCCCCTTTTTATCCAATTCACACAAAGGATAACAAACTATGATTTTGGTCAGTATTACAGTTCTTAAAAGTCTCTCCACTATTTAAGGAAAAAAGGTTTTCTTTTGCTTCACATAGTTTCCAAACTGCTCAAAGGGCAACAGACCCGCCCAGAAATTCTGCTGCCATGAAAAATATCTCTCCCATGAATCTGGTAGTCTTCCCACAACTGCCAGCAAGGGCCACACATGGAGTATATCTTTTTTAAGGATAAGCAAATTCCAGCCTGAAAGCAACTGCTCTCTTCTTCACAAGATCTCTAAAAGTCTCTTACAACTCCGAGGTGACCTGGCATGGTCACGTTTCTTTTTCCCACAGGCCGCACACAAAATTCTCATCCCCCCATGTGTTTAAGTGGATTAAAGAGAAGAGGACAGTTTGTGATATCACAGTTTTTACCACGGCCTGCAATTAGTATTTTTAAGCTTTGCACTGAGCACGACTCCACCCACTTTTCCCGTCGCCATCTTCAGCTCTGTCTCCCATGACTTACTTTCTCTTTCCCTCTGACCTTGAAGTCACCATGATTTTTTTGCGCTTTATGTTGGAGAAAAAGCCTATTTCTCTTTATGCGGCTGGCTCCTCAGCTCGACTCTAGCTAAGTTGATTGCAGAATGCTCTATCGGCTCCCGCCGGGTTTGCACAGGGCTGCATGAAGGGCGGGGGGGTGAGCTCATCCCCAGTCCTTAGAAAAAAAAGCCACTCTGGGTGGTACCGGCTATGCAGCAGCTTAATGGTTGTTTTCTTAGCTGCCTGCGGCTCTGAAGGGGTTCTCCCACCGCTACCTTGGGCCCATGCCCTGGGGCCAGGGGAGCCCGGGGCCCATATCCCACCCCCCTCCCGGTAGGAGGCTCGAACACAAAAGGGGAGTTCCCATGTCTCCACGTGGTTTAAATATGTAAATTTTGAGAAGAGTTGTTGGTCTAAATGACTGTCCATCAACTCAGGTTCAAACCACCACACCGTGTTATATATGAGAGACTGTTAAATAGAGAGCCATAAAATTATTTGGGTTTGAAGGGACCTTAAAGACCCTTTAGTTCCAATGCCCTGCCATGGCCAGGGTCTCCTTCCACTGGGCCAGGTTGCTCAGAGCCCCATCCAGCCTGGCCTCGAACACTTCCAGGGATTAAGCATCCACAGCTTCTCTGGAAAACCTGTTCCAGATCCTTGCCACCCTCACAGGGAAGAATTTCTTCCAATTTTTAATTTAAACATACTCTCAGTTTGAAGCCATTCCCCCTTGTTCTGTCACTACAGACCCTTGTAAATAGCCTCTCTTCATCTTTCTTTTTGGCCCCCTTGAGGTACTAAAAGGCCACAGTAAGATCATCTCAAAGCCTTTTCTTCTCCAGGTTGAAAACAATCCCAGTTCTCCCAGCCTTTCCTCATAGCAGAGCTGCTCCATCCCTCTGATCAGTTTGGTGGCCATGTCTGGACTGGCTCCAACAGGTCCATGTCCTTCCTGTGCTGGGACCCCAGAGCTGGATGCAGCACTGCAGGTGGGGTCTCAGCAGAGTGGGGCAAAGGCGCAGAATCCCCTCCCTGCCCTGCTGCCCTGCGGGCTTTGGATGCAGCCCAGGACACCCAAACAGGAGGTTTCTGGGCTCTGAGAGCACATGGCCGTGCATGTCCAGCCTCTCACCCACCAGCACCACCAAGTCATTCTTGACAGGGCTGCTCTTAATCCATTCTCTTCCTAGTGTGTAAATAAAGTTTGTTTAGTGGGGCTAGAGGCAATTCAGAAAGTGTCTGGATTATTAGAGCATTAAGTGTAAACTACTGTGTGTAAGTGCAAATAATCCACGTTATTTCCCATATTTTTATTATCTTGTGAATATAAAGTATGTGGTTACTTAATCTTCATTTCTTTCTCTTCTGTAACATAATAGCTACTTGTCAGTTATTCTTCCATGTATCCCTAGTATGGAATAAAGATATACCATGCCTGTGCTTTGTTTCCCCTCTAGTATCTTCTATTACAGCTGTTCAGCAGTTTGTATTTCTGAATTTATTACCATTTTTTAAGTCTCAAAAATGGTTTAAAAGCAATATTTTATGGTACAATTTTAAATTTACAGCTTTAAAACAATATTAAAAATTTTGAATTCAAATTCTTTTGAGTTTTCTCTCCTGAACCTACACCTGCATGTAGTCCTGTAAGATAAGGGCAGTCAATGAGCATGGCAATGTTATGTAAAATTGTAACTCTCATTCTGGACAGTGTCTTCATTACATGCATGACTTTAACATTCAGACTTTGGCATTCTGATCTGGTAAGATGAAAAATGTTCAGAACTCCAGGATCAACCAGACAGGAGCCCCTGTCCAGGTCAGTAAACTGAGTCAATCCTGAACAGAAGAATCCTGACTAGCAAACTTCCAGGACAGTATCTCAGGTATGTGCTAGAAGATAAAAATCTATTCATGGTGATTTAGAAATGAGCAACACCTTCCTACTATGTACAAAAAAAGTCATGTCTCTTTGATCAGATTTACTTAATTCAGATAAATTTAGGAGGCCATATTAATGAATCTTAATGAATGAGAAGTTATTTCACAATTGGGTGCATAAATGCAAATCTACACTGTAAAAAATTATGTGGTTGCATCACTTTCAGGCACAACCCCTGTGACCAGGTATATAAAATAAATTTGTGAGTACATGGAAGAAAAGTAGCAAGGAGCAAAGATCAGGTTTTCCATTGTGTCTTTTAAATTTTGTTGTTGAGAGAAGCACATGATGTAGTTAAAAATTGACATTTCAAGCACTTGGAAACCTTATTTATGTTCAGGATACCTTCTTTCAGAAAAGTTATGCATCTCCCCCAAAGAGATGAAAGATATCTAAATCCCTTGCAACCAAAGCCCACTGAAACAGAAAGCACTGGTATATAGATGAAATATCCCCTCTGAATGTAACCTTGTGGCTCCAGAGGTACGGTTTTGTTGTTAAGGTACAAAAAGTGTTTGTTCTGTAACCATCCTGTGCTGTCTCAACTAATGTTTGATTTAATGTATAGTGATAAAAACTTCCTGGTGATCCTTGTAAGAGAAACATGAAACCCCCCAAAATACAGATGGCAAATAGTAACAACTAAATAATGGGGTTTAGTGTCCCATTTCCTTTTCAGATTGGTCCTGGATGAACAACATTTGTTAGATTAGTAATTTAAAAGCCTGAGTGATATCAGCCTTGATGGTGGGAAGGATTAGTCTGGGCTGGGAGGAAAAGATATCCTGTGACCCTATTAAAGGTAATTTGTTCTCAGTTTCATGTGGGTTTTTTTTTCCCTACCCCTTCTTTCTGAAGAGGGTAGTGTTTTGAACTGAGCAAAATGTGATGTCCACATTGAAGTCCCTATGTCAGGTGTAGTATCTTTATTCAAACTTAGAGATTCGTGGAAAAATAACTGACAAGTAGAGAAAGAAATAAGGTTTAAGTAACCACATAAAAGAGTTCCAGACTCAAAAGACTTAACATTGATGAAATAGCCATGATGTTTTTGTCCACCATCCTTACATAGGGGGAAGATATAAACTTCAGGTTATAGTATTTAATTGCTGATGACATGACAATTAGAAAATTATGGAGAAATTATTTCTAAGTAGTTCCATGTTGCTTTTGCTTTAAATCACCATACTGGTGTCTTGTCTTGTTTTGCTCCTTGCATGTAAATCTCATTCATCTAAACATTAAAGGTCAAATTCAACCAATTGCCAAAGTTGCAATTCACTGCACTGAATTCAACTCAGTGAAGTGTTTTCTGTAAGTTTTTTGTAGCAACTGCTGTCTTTGTCCCTTTTATGTCAGAAGATGTCAAGTGAAAGTCATTAAACAGGATTAAAATTTAATTGCTTTCTTCTCCTTTTGAAAAGTGGACAAATATTACACAGTTAGTTTGTTTTCCTACTTACCATCATGCATATATTTTTGGTTGTCTTCGCTTGTTTCCATTAAAAAGTCATTTCAGTCCAAACCAGAAAAAATTAACAGAAGTGGTATTACCTGGAAATAAACTCTTTACCAGCAATGATACCTGTCAACATTTTCAATGACAGATGTTACCTACAGGTTCTTTTCTCAGAAAGCAGGTATTGCTGTTCAGATAAACTGTCTGTCTAGTCTCTTGGTGAAAAATACGGGTTGCATTGGATACCCCATCAATGGGCAGGCAATAGAGGGGCTCCTTGGCCTGTCAGGACTCTTTCTTAATGTCTCCCTGAATCCGCTTCTCTCTTTATTAATCAGAAGAAGGGCTTTTGATTATTTTATTCTCTATAACTAGTAGGGGCAAAAAATTGTTTCAGGAAGAAGAGATTTGCATTGAAACAACAGTTAGTCCATCCTTGAGAATGAGGGCAGCTATCAAATATTTCTATGCAATGCTATGTTGCATATACACCAAAAGTTCTCTGTCTTTTCTCGTGTCTTTATCTCTTTAGTAAGACAGAGAAAACACTTATATTCTCATATCACAGAATCCCAGAATCCCAGAATGGTTGAGGTGGGAAGGGACCACAGTGCATCATCTGGTCCAACCCTTGCATAAGCAGGATCCCCCCACAACACATGGCACAGGATTGCATCCAGATCGTTCTGGAAGGTCTCCACTGAGGGAGACTCCACACCCTCTCTGGACGATCTGTTCCAGTGCTCAGTCACTGCACAGGAAAGAAGTTCTTCATGTTCAGGAGTGTCCTGGGTTGCAGTGTATTCTATTACCATCTCCGTGAGCTGTGGAAACCAGGTGTAGCAATGTTCCCTGCCTCCTCCCTCCGGACTATCTTCTGTTAATGACCCCAACAATGCCTTGCTGCATGACCCATAGATAACTCGATCCTGGACCATCTCCTGTTAATGGGCCCATCAATGCCTTGCCTCGTGACTCACCATCCCANCCACCAATTAATTGGACTGCTATCAACCCCCTGACAGTCAGGGGGTCAGGTTGTACTCTGGCTCTGTCAGTGGGGCTTTTTTTGTACTACTGCATTTATTTTATTGTTCCTATTAAATTGTATTTCTGACTTGGAGTCGCTCACTAGTTTGCTTTCAAACTAGTACAAGGAGGAACTTCCTGTGCATCTCTTTCTCCCTTTGTCTCTTGTCCCATTGCTGGGCACCACCAAGCAGAGTCTTGTCCATGCTCTGACCCCTCCCTGCAGACACTGACAGAGGTCCCCTCTCAGCCGTCTCTTCTTGAGGCTGAAAAGCCCCAGCTCCCTCAGCCTTTCCTCATACGAGAGATGCTCCAGTCCCTTAATACGGAAATATAGAACAGTAATATAGAAATAAGAAGAGCTTCTTTTAAACCACAAGATACTGATCCTATTCTTGTATGCGTAGGAGCTTTTCTGGAAACAGTCATACTAAAGTCATTAGGATCATGTGGGAGATAATATTCAACATGAGACGGGATAACAGAAACTAGGCTGTAATGTGAATAACAAGATTCAGAATTTCAGATCATAGTGTTTACATCTCAAATCATCATTAAGCCTTCTACTTAGCTTGGTAACTAATTCAAAATCAGTAGAGACTCTACTTCAAGGAGTTGTAGTGGAGAAGAGTGCTAAAGCATGAGGGAATAGAGTTATGCAAGGTGACCTATTGGAAATTAAATTCTAAATGCAGAAAATATAATCTATATTTTTTTAATATGTTCAGAGTAGGCAATTTAGATAACTAAGTGCATATAATTTCATAGACAGTTATTTCATTTCTATCTCTGTAACAGAAAGAAGTGTTTTCCTTGAAGCTGAAGTTTAACAGTACATGAGCAAATCTCTGTCTTCATAACTCTGTAAAAAAAATAAAGTGTTTTTTTTTATATTTTGACCATAAGGAGTATAACAGTACTCTAGCAAGATGTAACAGGAATGCAAAACCAGACTAAACTAAAAACTACCAAGCAATAAAACTTATCATAAAAGATGATA
This sequence comes from Dryoscopus gambensis, assembly GCA_013389985.1. Lineage (NCBI taxonomy): Eukaryota > Metazoa > Chordata > Aves > Passeriformes > Malaconotidae > Dryoscopus > Dryoscopus gambensis. Next base: position 62,719 of record WEIT01027125.1, read on the forward strand.
ATTTCTTCCTTAAAGGTTGAATTTATTATGCAGCCTCTGACTTTACTTGCATGCACCAATTGCATATTTTATATTTGTAATAAAGGCATTAGAAAACTGTAACACACTGAAGGTTCCACCCATTATTCTCATTCAAATTATACTTTTAAGTAGTTAATAAAACTTAAAAAAAAAAATCACACAATGTATCACTTTTTATTCATTATAAATTCTGCCCAGTAATGGTGAGTGGAAATACTCTAATCCAAGAAAAGGAAATTTGTTCTCATCTGGTGCATTTAGAAGATACGAGTCATTGTTATTCCTTTTTCACTTTACAAGGTCAATTTGATTTCTTCCTTGTGTGCAAGACTAGGCAGACTTCCTAAGAAGCAAAGCAACTTCAGAAAAATGCAATAGTAAAACCATAAGTAGTAGCATAATGAAATAATACTTTTGGATGTAAACTCCAAATTAATCTAAAAGCAGAATGACTGAGATTCAAAATGAATTCAGTGCCTTTATTTTTTAACATTTTGTTTTAAATTAAACTTTTTGTAGTTTGAATATTCTGTTCAAAAGAGCTGTCTGCTTGCTCATTCTGTTTAGCAAAATGTGTGCATATTTTTGTCTGTGTTGCTCAAGGCAACAACACCTGGCACTAAAACTTGTCCTTTGTTAGTAGTGATCTAATGTTAAACCCTCCCCCTAAAAAATTAATAATCCATTTCATTTATACAAGAGCTAGATGCATCTCATTGCTCAAACTAGACTTGGATACATGGTGTAAAAGTGCACTACATAATATAACTGTGTGATAGTTTCTGTGTAATAACAATTTCACATATTTCTCTTCTTTATAAAATCCATGCCAGAAGACTCTGACTTCTTTTTGAGCTAGCTGAGGTCTGTGGATCTGTGGAGTGAACTGAACAAAATTAATATAATTTACAAGTCAGGTCTTCAGTAATGTTCTTAGCTATCTGTGTGCTCTGGGAGAATCTTTATTCCTTGACGGATACATGGCTTATCTGGTCTCTACTTGCTTTTGAGAAGCCCTGTCATAAAACTGATCTCTTGTGAAAAGAATATATAAGTATTACATTTTGTTATTTCTTTGACACACTGTTCTCTGGGTAATACCACATTCAGAAGGTAGGAAATGTCCCAACCCCCCAAAAATACTAGATCGCCCCAAAAGATACTGAAAATTAGGTTAATTATACTGATTTATAATTGAAGGTACTGTTGTCCAGCAAAATTAAACAAAACTTGTTTCCAAAGTTATGGGTTTGTATTTTGTTTTCGTGAAGGAATAGTAAACCACAGTGGAATAAGGAGCTGGTAGTAAATCAGGAACTGCAGTTCACTCCTGTGCCAGTAAGTCACTTTGGGGAAAAACAGAGGCAGTTAGATTTTAAAAAGCAACTGCTTCTTCCGGGAGGAGCTGTGAATCCCTGAAAACATCTGTAAAACCTTGCCACTGACTGGAGCTGGAGACTACAAGCTGGCTACTAACACACACAAACACACCCACGCACCCCTTTTCCCACTTCAGCTCCAAGGACCCTGATGTTTGTTTTCAAACCAACCTTTTCATTAATTTCCTTTAGTGAGTCAGTGCTGTACTTAGTCAAGGCTTTACAGTACCACATGAGTGAAGAAGTGGTGCTGATGTGACTCATTCACTGACGTTTCGTCATCATTCCCTAATTTTGAAGGAAATACTCAAGAGGTCAAGATTGCTATATTAGGAGCTACTGGCTCTTCTACAAGAGTGCCATAGCGGACATCTAAGTGTGATTAATCGAATAAATGTACAAGCCTGAGGGCAACATCCTTTTAGGTGCCACATAGGAGAGAACTTGAACTACTATTTGTTTGGTGTTAAGTAGTTGACCTGTGGTCAGTGCTACTTCCACACAAACAACTTAGAACTCTGTCTAAAGGCGTGGGACTTTCTGCTTTTCCCTTTTTTTAACTGGAATGTTAAGAAATGCTTAAAAAAATGATTTTTTAATTCTACTGAAATGTCATATAATGTTATTTAGTCATTACTAGAGAAGCTGGATTGCTTTCCTTGCATTTAAATTTGCAGTTATAAGTGCAGAAGCATGGCAACAAGATAATGGAATTTTTTTAAAACTTTGAAAAGAAATTAAACTGTCAGCTTAGACATTACAGCAATTATCACCACAGTACTGTAGAAATTAAAAGCACATCATTACTTATGAAAGTGTAGAACATCATTGCAAATCTCAATCTTCTTTCTTCCAAAATAGATGGCAAACAAAATGGTTGATCACCCATTTCTCATGCAGTCTAGCAGAAATATTGCAGCTATGTATTTTGGAGGCCTCTCATGGTATGACATACTCTTAAATTCAAGTAATTGTTACTATTTCCAGTTTTGAAGTCATGGCAACAAGATTGCTATTAATGACAGAAATAATGAATAGTATAAGCATGTGTGATTTAACTAGAGATTTTTTTCTTTTTCTTTTCCTTTTCCTAAAGAGTAATATCCTTTTTGTGTTATGTAAACCTAGAATATAAATTTTTGCAGAGAAGCATTATTGGTCTAGCAGAAAAGACAGTTTTAATGGGAATTTCATTTTCTTTCCAGGAAGCATTGAGGCTATAAGAGGTAGTGGCTGCAGCTGTCTTTCTCTGTATGCAGAGTATTTCTAGCCTGCAGTGACTTTCTGTGCATACAACTTTGACAGCTTTAAAAGCCTTTAGAGAGTTCCTCTCCTTGAGGATGCGGAAGTGTCTAGACAATTATAAGATTATAAAATGAAAACAGAACTTTGAAAATTTAGGTTAGCATTTTTGCATTTTGTATGTGAGTCTCACTGAAGCAGTCTCTTAAACCATAAAGTCATATTAAACTAAATTTGAACAAATGTATTTTCCCTTTCCAGCTAGCAGTATGATGTCAGACAGTAGTGTAATTTAAAAATTATAACTGATTCTGGTTATAACACAGAATATGGTTATAACACATATAACCTGGTTTCTATAACACAGAAAATAAATTTATCTGATATTTAAAAGTATCTTTGGATACATGAAAACATTTATTCTCAAGTAAAGCTTATATGTGACTACAACAGTCTAGAGAGGAAATAAAATATTTCAAAATTTTTCACCTTTCTGGCATTTCAGCTATTGAAGGCTGAAAAGAAAGGCCTTCTTGTCTTTTTAGAAGCCATAGAAAAAAGATTACGAGAAGAAACTGAAGAGAAGATTGCTAAATTGTATGAAGAACATGCCTCTGAAGATAAATGAGTAAAGAAATATGGTTCATTCACAAGTGGAGCAATACATCCCAGGTTCTCTTAAGAGCTGTTGAAAATATATATTGCTGGTTTTTAAGTATCTCTCCTCTCTTCAGACATGTCTAAATCTGTGAAGTTTTGAAATGCAACTCTAAGCATCAACTAAGGAGAAAACTCTGCTCTAAAAGAGCAATACTCACGTCCTTACATACTTGAGAAAATTCTCCTTAGTGCTTTGCTATCATTTTTTCTAATGAAATTTGTAATACTGCTTTGATTTTCATCTCTTATAGCAGCTTACTCAGAATGGTTTCCAAGTGAAATAATTATAGAATTAAAGTTAGCATTGAATAATAGAACAAATTTGAGAGAGGTTTGAATAGATACTGTTTTCCTCAGTGATTTCAATTGAGATTGGGCACTGAAGAAGTGAATAGTCATTGAAAACTTTTGGATATGAAGAGCTGCAAATAAGAAGAGATCCATATACTGTCACCGTTAATTCAGTCATAGAAAAAAATAAGGGAATAAGCATTTGCTGGATTGCCTTGGAAAATAAAAGATGTAAGACCAAGGGACAATCTGGAACAAAAACATGGTAAAAAACTCCCAACAAAAATATGTCCAAAACCTAACCCCACCATACCTTGTGAGCAAAACCAGCAAAAACAACTAAAGAAGCCTTATTTTCTCCCTTCCTTCTATTATGAGAGCTAGTTTATTTGTTGCTGTAGACTTTGTCTGTAAGCTCTGCCAGTCTCAGTGGTGATTGTGTGAGCAATTAGGGAGGAGCACACTTGTAGAAGGTAAGTTTTCAGAGGAGAAGACAGAAGACAACACATCAGAATTATTTCACAGATAATGTCTTGGCAGGGTGGCCTCTTGCAAGAGCATCTTCTGTACATGTATGTGACAGGGAAGAAAGTATGAAAGAAATTAAAATCAGGAATGCATTGAAATAGTTGAGTTTTCTAATGCAGAATCCTGCTTTCCTCCTCTGAAAGTGTCTAGAATCTGGCAGTGCTAAGTTTCTTCTCTGACTTAGTGAAGGTCCAGCAGTCTTGAGAGAGTCTGGTCCACGACAGGGGAGTACTGTAACAAATGAGATGTGGTATCAGCGTCCACCAAAACTGGCTTCTGAAGTCTTAAACCACCCCCGTTCATCATCTTCTGTCCCCTGAAAGTGGATGGTGTCCTTCACTGCAACTGTTGTGTGTGGTGGCAAAACAGATATATTATTTAGAACACTCAATTTCAGATGCAGCTATAGGCTGACAAAAGTGCTGAAATCCACTCATTGAATATGAAACTTCACTTTTTTGTGTGCTTTCTCAGAGCATGTCTGTTTACATTTCATCAGTTCTGCCCATATCATACTGAGATGGAAAGAAGAGGATAAATTAATTATGAGAACTATTTGTGTGATTTATGCATTATGCAAACATTCTTACTGCAGTTACTGATGAATAGGCTGTACTGTGGCAGCATTGTTTTTAATTTTGCATTGTTATTTTATATAAGTTTACAACTGATATTAGTACCAAAGTCCCAGGTTTTCATGTAGCCAGGAAAAATTAGTATCTTTTTCTATACAAACCCATCATCCTACTAATTTAAAAAAAAAAAAAAGATATAAGCTATTTGTACTCTTAGATTAATATTGCAAGAAAAGGCCCTTCACATTGTATATTTTTTCCTGTAATTAGTTTTTAAAAATAAAAATACTACATTTGAAGGGAATATAAAACTGAGAAAACCAGAATAATTAAGCAAGAAGAGACCTTTGGAAGACTCTAGTCAAAGATCCTGCTCTAAGTAAGGTTAGGTATGGGATCAGACCAGGACTTACTCTCTTGTGTACAGTGGAAAAGACATTTGCCTCATCTTATGTGACCATTGGAAGCTTTGGTAAATTATCGAAATTGGGAAGCAATAAAAAGTGAAAACAGGCCCTTAAAGGGAAACACATCCATGGCCAACTAGCTCCATGTAGAAAGCTGAGCTCATGATAGAACCACTGTGTGTAAATTCTGGGCTGCCAAACAGGACAGGATACCTTCCCCAGCACAAGTGAGTGTCCTCTTCCTCTGCGTCAAAGCATGGAAGCCTTCAAGGAGGAGGGAAGTAGTGACAGGGAATAGGAATAGAATAGGAATTGTGATCTCCCTGCCCTACCTATCTCAGGACCAAAGATATGAGTTGAAGAGAAAAGTGTACTAAATACATTTGGAGATAACCCAGCAAGAAGGAGGAAAACAGGATCAGTCAAGAGATCAGAAGAATAAAAACGTTGGCTTGACCTCTCTAAATACCTAGGAGAACTTTTACTTAAGGAAGTGGAGAAGTCAGTGTATTTAATTAAGTTTATTGTATTCAACTGCTCCTCTATTAGCTGTTGTATGAACCCTCCAAATGGGGTGAGGTGGAAAAGCAGAGTAGCATAATCTTTCATGTCAAGTCTGTAATAGAACAGAAACTGTAATTTCTTGATTACTGCTGAAAACTTTTACTTCTAAAGGTAATGCTTGTTTATTTTTCCAGTATGAGTTCATTGTGACATTCAATGGCAAGCAGAGTGCAAAGGGGCAAGAAAGCAAGTAGACTATAACAATAATTCATTCTGTTATGGGATTCAAATTCATGCAAGAGAAAATAAACTTGTGAAATTATAGTACGGAAAAATCATTTTCATCATGACAAGAATATGGCAAGGTTTATAAAGTACTCAAAGTAAATCTAAATAGGTGTGTAAACAAGGTACTAGATAGGAGAGTAAAATCGAGTAAAGATTACACTTCTAAATGTCTCTTAAGTATCTAAATTTCTCCAAGTATCTGCAAGGGAACAGCTAATCTCCATGAAACTCATTTCAAATGTGTTTTCCTTAAAAGTGTTCTTCCCCAGAAAGTTGAGTATGCCTCACAAATACTGAAGATTTTTCAAGCTTAATAGAGACCACAAGGATAATAAATCCAAGGATAAATGCAAGGAATTTGGTTTTAAAACATAAGAACTTCTGTAGCTCTGCATCCCTTAACAGACCACATTAGTTGAATTCATCCTTTAGGAAATACAATAATTCATTCAGAATCACAGAATCTCAGGATGCCTGGGGAAGGGAGCTCTAGACGTCGTCTACTGCAGCCCCGCTGCTCACCTAGAGCAGACTGCACAGGATCACACCCAGGCAGGTTTGGAATATCTCCAGCAAAGGAGACTACACATCTTCTCTCAGCAGCCTGTTTCAGTGTTCTGTTGTCTCACAGTAAAGAAGTTCTTCCTCATGTTTAGCTGGAACTTCCTGTGTAGCAGTTCCTACACATTGTCCCTTGTCCCATTGTTTGGCACTACTGATGAGCCTGGCCCCATTCTCCTGACAAGCACCCTTAAATATTTGTAGGCATTGAAGAGGTTCCCTCCCAGTCTTCTCCAGACTGAACAGGCCCAGTTCCAGCAGTTTTTCCTCGTAAGAGATATGCTCCAGACCCCTCATCATCTTCATGGCCTCTGCTGGGCCCTCTCCAGTAGCTCCTTGTCTTTCTTGCCCGGAGGAGGCCAGAACTGGACACAGCACTCCAGATGTGCCTCACCAGGGCTGAATAGAGGGGCAGGATCACATTCCTTCGCCTGCTGACAACCTCTTCAAAGCTTTAGCATTGTGTGTGTTCACAGTGAGTCCCAGATGTTGCACAACTGCTATCCTTTTTCTCCCAAGGCACAGATTCGTGATTGTTTGTGACCACAGAAACATGTCCAGTAGGAGAGAATAGAGGTGGTGTTAAAATTAATCCTGTGCACTTGTAGGTAGGGATTGTATAACTAAAATACAAATAGAAAATAAAGTGTATAAGGATGTAATGAAGCCACTATAAATAAGTCACTTCCTAAATAAAACAGAATCATTCATGTTAACCTCTAATAACTTAAAGCCATAGTAAAGAAGTCTGAAAGTCATTTTAAAAACCCTGTAATATTTAAGCAGGAAAGGCCCAGGACATAAGCAGTGGCTGTGTACTCTGCAGGTGTAAGAATGGAGTAAATGACCGAATTATCCAAAGAAGGGACCAATACACTACCGGACATAAAAGCAGTCAAATCACCATTCTAGTTCCTGCCTATATTTGCTAACCCACTAGTAAGTTTATCCTGGAAAGCAAGAAAAATGCACTGGGTGACAGATGTTTTACTTTATCTGTTGGAGCCACCATATGTCCTATCTGTGACTTTCATTCACTTACATGAATTACAGGGTTAATATTTCACCCTTTTCATTGAAAAAATATTTCTTCATAGATTCAAGAGTTCAGCAACTTAATAGTCTAAATAAAACTGTGAGAAAATGGATAAAACAAATGTAGGAGACCTCTCAAACTTCATTTTCACATCTGTGGTTTCTTCACTTCTACTTCTAGGTTGCTTCATGTGTTGTATTTGAACTTTGAAATGCTGTCTTGTACAATTGGTATAATATGAAAAGTATACCTGTACCAACTCTGTTTTTTTTGAAGTAATGGAAATGTAAACAAAAGTAGAATAGAGATACCCAGGGAAAAGAAATAGCTAATTAAAGGCTCCAGGGGTTTAAAATATAATGAGTCTGAATTACAATGTAGATTTTGACTTTTTGGTAAGATCTGACTTGGATATCTATCTATTAAAATATTATCAGGAGATTAGTCTGTCAGAGCTAGGTAAGAATAAAAGGTATGAGCACATAAAATTACAGCCTTGCAATTTATAGGTAATTTAAAGCTGATATAGCTCAGTTTTTCAGAAAAGTTTAAAAAATGTTTCATTGTGCCAAAAATGATTGTACAGATATGCTTTTCTTTAATGGAGACCTTGAGGTCTTGAAATTGTGTTCTCTTGTTCTCAGCAATATAATTTCTTACTTAAAAATATGAGGGCATAAAAGTGTTCTGTCTGTTATTCAGAGAATACTCCATTTACACAGATGTGCCTACCTATCTGTGCACAGGCACACAAAGTGTGCTAACCTTTCATTTCCATATATTGTGTTCAACACAGGTGATTTCCAATACATGAAGTTATCTGTAAAATTATTAATAGCCTGACATTTATGGATGAATAAATCTGAAAATCCTCTGGCATGCACAGCCTGTGGCTAACACCAATTATGCAGCTACATAATCCAACTGAGGGTTTATAGGGCACTAGAAAGGAAACATGAAAAAACACAGTTCTGTTACGCATTACTCACTTTTTGTTGGCCTATCTCATGACTAACTAAGCCAACATATCTATCAGTTAACAGTAAAATCTGACCTTTCCCACTTCATTATAGATAATGATTCTTTTTATATAAACATACTGCACATTCTTTTAATGTTAGAGCAGGATCCTTAGAAAATTTCACACTTGGTTTTAGGGAAACAGGGTTTCTCTTCTTACCAAGATAAAGAAACTCGATACCTCAACCAAGCAAATATTAAGCAAAGCAAATACTGAGCAAATATCTAAGCAAATATTAAGAACCTTTGTTAATGAGTTTAACATTTAAACTGGAGATCTGTACTATTACAACCTGTTTCTGTTGTCATAGGTCTTTGCCTTTAGTAAGTTGGAAATGGCCTGAATATACAAGCATTCTTCTCTTTGCAAACTGTACTATTTGTGAACCATAAAAAGTGACTTCTTCAGTATTCCATACCTGTTTTCATTTTTTAAAAATTACTTTATTTCTTGTTTGTTTGTTTTAAGGCAAAGCATGTTGTCTCTCCCATTAAGTCTCTAGGCAGTACTGACTAAATATTATGAAACATCAGGGAGAGGTTTTTGAAAAAATGTTTTATTGAACTGAAAGAAATCAAAGGTACTTAAATATTTTTTTTCCAAATTTTCTTAAAATGTTCCAGCTGCTGAAAGCTTCCACTTTCCTTTTTGTCATCATTGCTGTTGTTAATACTTATTATTTCAAGTATTGCTGGTGAATACTTTGAAGAATTTCAGTAGAACAGCAAGTGGGAAATTTCCAAGTTCTACTTTATTTGCTGCCTGGCTAAGCGTATGTCAATCTATACAGGTTTTATTATACGCCCACTTCTGCCTCTTAATCCTGACAAATATTTCTTCTGTGATGAACAAAAGCACCACTAGTAAATGTAACATTTTGATAAAAAGTGGATTTGATATCCAGGGAGAGGCAAAGAGTGGGAACATAGAGTAACGGTTCTAGGGGTAAGTACAGATATTTTCTTGTAACAGTTTTCTATTTAGGAATAAAAATTCTAAGGAAAATTTTGTTGGAATTTTCTGTCACTTTTTTCCATTGAAATTACAACCTGTATTACCCAGAGAGGGTCTGGAGTCTCCCTTATTAGAAATACTCCAGAACCATCTGGACACAATCCTGTGCCATGTGCTCTGGGATGACCCTGCCTAGCAGGGAGGTTGGACCAGATGACCCACTGTGGTCCCTTCCAGCCTGACCCATCCTTCCCATTGTACAATTCTATGTGAAATGAGCATTTTGCCTGAGGATTCCCAGGATTAGGGTGTTACTAATCAGGCTACCTTTTTCTAACTATTTGGCTGTTGTAAAAGAAGCATCAGTTGACCTCTTATGTCATGCACTATGGAATTTATTTGTTTATTAAATTCCTCATTAAAAATAATGCTGATTTGATCATGGAGAATCCTATGAATGGAAGAGTTGTTGTTCTCACTGAGATGGAACTGAACTCATCAGGGGAAAAGTAACTTCCAGAGTGCACAGTAGGAAGACAGATGACAGGCAGAGGGGATGGAATACTGTAGAGAGAAGCAAGATTTTTGAGATGCACAGCAAACAAACAACCACAAAAACAATCTAGGGGTCAGAGGGGCTGTTTACAGTCTGCTGCAACTCCTAAAACCACTGAGCTAACAGAAATCAAGCCTGAAAGGAAGTAGTTGTCTTGCAGACAAGTAATGTCTATTAATTATGCACATTTCAAGAATTTCTTGTTGCCACTAATAGCATGTCTGTGATCTTTATCAACATTACTGGTCAGAAAATCAGGAATTGGATCAGCACAGAGACCATCAGATATAGAGCCAGAGTTTTTCTACTGTGGCCTCAGGAATTTCTGAGGAATCCCTGAGGGACTTTGGAGATGGGGCAAGGACTACTGTCATGTCTTGCTAAAGACCTGACTTTTGATGGTGATGTGTTTTGCAATACTTATTGCTGTTCTCTTTAAAGATGTCTTTGGATTATTAATGCATGATACGTGTGAAGATTAATAAGAAGCAGATTCATAATAGAGGTGCTTCTTATAGTGAGAAGGAAAAAGTCTATGCTTTTTCATGAATCTGAGCATTCATTTGGGCAGTATATTAACTGATAATGTTCTTGTACAGTTTACAGTGAGTGAAAACTGTGAGGGGAAAACCAGTTAAGTGACTGTTCCTCTGTCTCTATCTGCAGCTGTAAGGGAAGAGAAGAGAAGAAAGATAAAAGGGTATTTTTTTATAATCTGTTGGTTTATACATAAAATATTTAGCTACCAATGGGAAAAAAAATCAAGAACTCTTACCCATGGGCTTAGATAGCTGGCCTAGTGGAAAGTCTTTGTTATTCTGAATTTAGGAAATTTTAATTATCTATTCATACAGAAGTAAACTGCGGAGGTCATGCCTACTGGGTGCAGGCAAAGCCTTTTGTACTCTTCTGTCATTCATTATGTATAGTCTGTATTTTTAGATATTAAAAGTTTAGAGAAGTTTAAACTTTTGGGGATTTAGATGTTTTTAATCATATTTTCAAGACATATTCTTCACTCATGCCACATGTACAGCAACCTGATATGTTTTGGTGAGTTTAAATGTTGGCCCTTTTCCCTATCCTGACTTTTGCTATATTGAAGTCCATTGGATGCCATTGTGGGTTTTTCCCTTCTTCACTAGAGAGGATATCCATTAGTACTCAACTATTTTCACTTGTAGAAATCCTTGAACCTACTTAAACTAGTTATCAGTTTCTCTTTCTATAATTTAAATAATTGTGAGGGGGTTTTAAGATCTTTACTGGATAGTGTTATCTACAGTCTTTTAAAGTTTTATGTCTCTTTCAACACCATCTAATTTGTTGCTTAAAGAATTTTCTGCAATTGTTGTATTCTCAGAAGAAGCAACTTTTATTTTGGTGTAAATTGTTATGTTTCATCTTTCTTCTAACTTTTCTTTTGACAAAAATAATGATTTTGTTTGCAACCTGTGTGCTGCTGCACAGCCTCTGTTTGGACCTGCTACCCCTGTGTTTTATTTGTTAGAGAATAATTTCTCCCAGTAACAGCAGTGCATGTGGCAGGGCCAGGAGAGCACAGGGAGCCCTGCCCCGCAGTGCCCCTGATCCCCTGCTCAGAGCCCAAGCGCCCCATGTCTATATCAGCTCATGCCTAGTCTTGGTCCCAGCAGGATGTGGACCATACCAAAGCCCCGCCTCCAGTCCTAGCCCTATCTTCTAGTGGAATCTCTGGCTCCCGCCCATGCCCTGACAACCCTCAGGGCTGCTGGGGGGCCCTGCTGCCACTCTTGGCTCAGCCCATCCTGCTCTGGCTGGAGTGTGAGGGCAGGACCCTGCCAGTACCTGGGTCACCCTGATTTTGAGTGCTGTGTCCAGTTCTGGGCCCCTCACTTCAGGAAAGATACTGAGAAGCTGTAGAGTGTCCGTACAAGGGCAACAGAGTTGGGGAAGGGTCTGGAGCACAAGTCTAATGAAGAACAGCTGAGGGAACTGAGGGGGCTCAGCCTGGAGAAAAGGAGGCTCAAGGGCACCTTCTCACTCTGTTCAACTCCCTGACAGGAGGAGAGTGTAGCCAGGTGGGGGTCAGGCTCTTCTCCCAGGCAACCAGTGACAGGACAAGAGGATACAGCCTCAAGCTGCACCATGGGAGGGTCAGGTTGGACACCAGGAAGAATTTCTTCACTGAAAGGCTTGTCTAACATGGGAGTGGGCTGCCCAGGGAGGTGGTGGAGTCACCTTACCTGGAGGTATTCAAGAAGCCACGGGACATTGCACTCAGTGACTCAGCCACTGGTTGACAAAGGTTGGACTCAATGACCTCAGAGGTGTCTTCCAACATAAATGATTCTGTGATAGTAAGACTTCCCTGCTCAGCCCCATCCTGCCATGCTCCCTGCCAAGGTGGAACTCCTGTCCTTTGTTTCTAAATATAAATTCTTTTCACTAGATCAAAACCACAAGTTTATTTTGAATATTCAAAAGCCAAACACACAAATTCTGGTGCTTTGAAAGGTGAACCATGCAGGGCTGCAACCAATATGGTTTTGTTTGGGTTATCATCTTCCTGAGGCTTAAATGATATTTTTGATCTTCTGCTTAGTTGCTTTCCCTTGTAAATCTTTCATCAAGAGTTATATTTTTGTACAGGAGAGTAAAAAAGCTTTGTTACTCTAGTTACCTGATGGATATTATAACTTCAAAATTTAATAGATAAACACTACAGTTTTACCAACATTTAGCTGGCATTTATACTTTGCTATTTTAGAGCCTTGTGCTGGGATTACATAGATAGATGTAAATGATGTGTAGTATAGTAATGAGATAATGAAAAGTGCTCTTTCTTCCTGTATCTCATTGAATAACAAAGGGCCAGAAAGCTGCAAAACATAAGCCTATGTGTAGTTAAACTAGGCTACTAGGCAAAAAGTGCAGAACTTTATCAAAAGTTTTTGGCTGCTTTTATGTAGAGTCCCCAGGCTAATGAAGAGAAGCTTTGGGGAAAAAAATACTTTAATTTTATTCTCAGTGTCTTTGCTTTGTTAATATTTTATTCTCTTGTCCTGTTTCCCCATTTTTTATACTTTGTAGCACATGAAAAAGAAAGAAAGTGAAGAAAAAGGAGGAAAAACTCAAATAAGGAAAAAACCCCATATGGTTTATAGCTGTCATCGATATTAATATCTTCCTGAAGAAGGCATATTTGAGCTACAGTTAACATAAGCAGGTCACTGCCTTTTGTAAAGGATATTGTTTATTATATTGTTCTCTAAGAGAAGAAATAAACAAAGACTATTACAAAAGAACTGCTGAGTTATCAAGCCTTGTGCAGATTATAGAGTGGCAGTACTGGAATTACAGAAGTGTCTGAAATGCAAAAAATATCTCTTGCTCTTGCTTTTTTCTCCCCACTCCATTAAAAGTTAAAGGTGGGAAGGGAGTTCTTGTGACATTTCTTGCACCTTAAAAATAGAAATTCTGCCCCTATAACACCTCGTGCTCATTGCCTGCAGTAAGCAATTTGACCCCTCATTGATAGGAATTCCTGTGTTACCTTGACTTTTGATGATTGCAGTTCATACCTGCTCTTCATCATACACTTTTTAGCTTTTTTTAACTTTTTAACTTTTTACTTTTTCTTTTCACTTTTTCTCTTGTTTTCATATATTTTTCTAAACCTAGGTTATATTCTATATTATTTTCATTCAGGGAAATAATTGGCAGATTTCAATGCAAAAAACCCTACAGCCATTAGTAAAAGAGATAAAAAGAATGTTAAATAATAATATTTTAAAAACCCCAAAAAAATCCACCCCAAAATGACAAAAACCCCCAAGCAAAACAAAGCAAAAACCCAAAAGCAGAAGATTGTTTCAATCACATTTCAGGGTTTTTTTTTTCCTACCACAGAAGCTGATGAAAACTGTTGAAAAGGAAAATGATTTGGAAAGACATATTAAGAAAACTGGATAAATTTCTGTTCCCAGCAGGGAAATTGTAACATTTTTCCTACAATTTTGCATTTCAACCATTTCAGAGGTTGCTATAGTAATGAAGTGGGGTTTTATTTAACTTGGACAGATATAAAGCTATGATCTACCTAGTTGGTTAGAATTTATATCACTACAGGCTTATGGCTACAGTAATTCATGCATTATTTTTGTTAAATATCGTAACACAGGGTTGGCTTAGGACTAAAAATATTTTTTATATTTAATAGTAGTAAAGCTTTGTGTTTTGAATCATATTGTAAGTGAGGTTTTGGTTACATATTTAGAATGGAGGAAGTGGTATTTAGAGTCTTTCAATATCACACATTTCTGGATTACAGCACAGTGTTAATAAGAAACATGTATTTGAAACTGATGCTGCACTTTAGCAGCAGTTTAGCTGTGGAAGGAAAAAAATAATTACATGGATGTAGCCTATTAAAATGGTACTTGTAAGACACTCCAAAAAGAAAAGGTAGAAAATTATTTATATGTCACTGGATGTATCCTTATCCTCTCCTTTCAGCCCCACACAGAACAGATCCCATGGATGTTTTCTTGTTATAGAGAACCTTTTCTAATTTTGTTTTTTCCTACAGAGTATCATAAATACTGTATATGTAACAGTTTTATACTTAATTACAAATCAGCCTGATTGTGGAAACAAGCTCTAATCTCTTCCTTTAATTGAAGTTAAATGGAACTATACACAGCAACAACCAGACAGCTTCATTTGCCTAATGCACAGAATAAACAACCGGAGAGTCGCATCAGAATTCAGGTCTTGTTGTCTTATTCCTCAGAAGCTGTTTTACTAAGAAGAAATAATAATAGTAATAATAATAATAATAATAACAATATTAATGATGGAAGCAAATTTTTTATGTGTAGATGGGGTATAAATCAAAATTTTGTGATATTTAAATGAAATAGTTGCAGAAATAATACTCATGTTTATTTAAGCATTCAGAAAATTCACTCACAAATAAATGTCTTAGGTATGGATGTGATAACAAAGATACCTTTTGTGAAAAGAAATCATAGAGAAGAATTACTCAACTGCCATTTTCACTTTTGGAAGAAATCTTGTTGATAGACTAATGTGTTGAAGATAATGCCAGTTGTGAAAAAAGTCAGGAACTCTGAGCTGAAGAATCATCATCATCAGAGGGTTTTGGTATACCAGTGAGATTTTTTAGAATACACATATCATTAAGTTGTGAGAAAATGTCATACTTTTTGTTATCTCTCAATATAATAAGTCATCTTCATTAGTGCTACATCCAAGAGCAGATTGCTGAAAACAAAAGAAAGGTAGATTTGATATTTTTTAAATGTAACTCGAATATCGGAATGTTTTACTTGTGCCACTCAGTTATCATTTTATCAAAATTCATGTCAAATCTAGAATCAGTATTCTAAGTCTGTGCCTTTCTTTTTGATCACTGTGATTCTCCCAGCTTGACTAGTTCTAAAGATTTGAGATTAGTGATTAAAAAATCAGCCAAATAATTCAAAATATTTTACGAATATTGTGCAATGAAATACTACAACTAATATTACGTGCACTGTAATTGTATATTACTTTTTATTTGGCATTTTTTACAGTAAGACATAATTCTTGAGCAGTGTTTGATCTCAAGAATGGATGTTCCTAGGCCACTTGTTTGCAAGTCAATAAAATTCATTTCCATTCATACATAGATGATAGATGAGCAGTTGTTAAATGTCATCATCTAGTAAGTAGTACAGTGAGCATTGCCAATATTTTTGTTGTACTTTCACTTTTATATTAGACCTGCTTTTTCCAGGCAACAGAATTATTTGGGTACCCGAAACCAGTGAACTTTACTGCTTACAAGTATTAATTCTAAACATAAAATTTTGACCATATTTCCTGAAATACATTTCAGGTTTCAGTTCTTTCAGGTTTTGGCATGCTAGCTGTTGAGACAGTGTGGTTTGACTTATTATTTGGAATTCTGTGAGAATCAGAGGCGTCTGGTTCAATTAGAAATCAAGAAATCACTCAAGAATTTCACTGACCTTCATAAATTCATAGAATCATAGAATGATATGTATTGGAAGGGACTTTAAAGATCATCTCTTTCCAACCCCCTGCCATGGGAAGGGACACTTTCCACTAGACCAGGTTGCTCAAAGCCCCATCCAACCTGATGCTGAAGACTTCCAGGGATTAAGCATCCACAGCTTCTCCAGGCAACTTGCCCCAGTGTCTGACCACCCCCACAGCAAAGAATATCTTCCTAATATCGGATCCAAACCTACTCTTAGTCTGAAGCCATTCCCTCTTGTCCTATCACTCCTTCTAAAAAGTACACCGTAGTCCTTTTGTAGCCCCTTTAGGTACAGGAAGGTGCTAGAAAGTCTCCCTTGAGCTCTCTCTTCTGAAGAGGCTGAACAACCCCAACTCTCCAAGCCTTTCTCCACAGCAGAGGTGCTCCATCCCTCTGATCATCTTCAGAGACCTCCTCTGGACTGGCTCCAACAGGTTCACATCCTTCTTATGTTGGAGGACCCAGAACTGGAAGCAGCACTGCAGTTGGGGTCTCGCTTGGGGAAGGCAGAGGTGCAGAATCCCCTCCCTCCCCTGCTGCCCACAAGGCTTTGGATGCAGCCCAGGGTAAAATTTTTTCCCTCTACGCCAGTAGCTTATTTTATGGGAAAGATATATCATTATTCCGTATAGCCCAAAGTTACAGTTTCTTTATGTGGAAATGTTAGCCCTCTATCAATTCCATTACATTTCTCTTTCCTGTCAAAATTCATGATAAAACAAAATGTACATGATCTCTAAGGCAGGTTAACAGTTTCTTTTTTTCCCCCCGAAGAATCAAAAATGTTGATTAATAGAATTACTGTGAAATGTGTCATCTTGTACAAGCTCTACTATTAATCTTAAGACTGTTACCAAATAAACTTTCCATTATCAGACCAAAGGAATCTGTAAGTGGAAAGTAGAGGAGACAGAAGACTGGATGACAAAATATAATTGTAAGAAAACTGATTTCAAACATTATCTTTTACAACCCATTATGGAAAAAAAATCCCCCAAACCCACGCTGTTCTCAGTGACTTATGCATCTGCTCAGTGATTGGAAGTACATATTGAAGAAAGATTGATTCATACATGATAATAACAACTCACTTGTAAAAATGAGTAGGTAAAACAAATTAATCAAACGCATTTAACACAAAAGTCTTTCAACAGTAACAATTTAAATATTTAGGAGACCCTAAATTAATTAAATTCCCTGAAGATGAAGATAAAATTCCTAACACCTATAATTTTTCCATGACCCTAAATGAACATGTGTTCCAAAGATATGGTGCAGTGGATGTGTTTTGAGATTGATGAGAAGCAAACCATATTGATCTTGTAGCTGTACAGCACGGTAATTTGTACACTTTTCCACATAATAACCATATTTAACTCAATGTAGAGACATGAGAGAGAGTTCTTTCTCATGCTGCAGTCTGGCTAAACAAATCTTACCTTTTTCCTCTTTTTAAAAAGCTTTGAGGAAAGTGGTCCTGATTCCCCCACCAACCTGCATATTTCCTTATTCCTCAGAAAATTCTATTCCCTTTATGCTTCTGTGCAAGAGAAATATCCTTCCATTCCTGTATTTGCTCATGTAATATTAATATGAGAATAAAGCTACTAATGCTGATATTTAGTCCTGAGTTTTCCTAGAGCTGGATGGGGTCACCCTCATAAACTTCTATTACTACTTAGCTGGGGTCCCTTTCTAAGGAAGGTGTTGAATCACAGCAAAACTTTCAGTAGGTATGAGGTGGTTCTCTTAATCTGTTTATATCTTCAGACATAACTTGCAAGATCAAGTGTTTGCTACGTATGAAATAATTCAATCACTCCATAGTTGTTATCCTGGTTGTAGACTTTTTGATCATTATTTTTATACTTCAGTACTGGATTTTAAAGGTGAATGACACTTTTTAACAAGTAAACGTTTGCAAGTTGCATGTTTTACTGACTGTAACTACTTAAAAAGTCTATTGCGTGCTCATGCTGCCTGTATACTTTGCTGTTATAATATTTCATCTGGATATGTTATTAACCAGGTTTTCTTTCCTTTTAATTTACCCCCAGTTAAATCAAAGAGCTTTTTGTAAGTATTTGTGGGATTTTAGTTAGGAACATACTGACAGACATGTACTAAACAGTCTTTTATAGCAACATGAGAGCTGTACTTTAAAGATTCTAACAAGGCAGTTGATTCAAATTTTGAAGTCTTGCATCAAACTTCTGCTTTTTTCTCAGTTGATACATGTGAGTGCTTTATTATCTGAAACTATAGAAGTCAAGACCACTTAGCAAATATGCTTCCCAAACTGTGAGGGATTCACAGGAAGTAGGCACATGTTGCTTCACTTCCAGCTATGCCACTGCACACAAGAGAAGATAGATATAGTCCTGTGGTGTGTTTTCTGCACCATGAAAAATACAAAAATTCTAAATTTAGGAAAAATATATTCAACTTTGAATAAACAGAGTCTTTTGATGTAACTGGTTTTGCAGGAAAATCAGTTTTGAAAAACATCTGTCAGGAAAGCAGAAAAATATGAACACACAATTATGCCCTTTTAATACCACTTGTCTCCTCCAGCTGAACGTAAAAGTCTCCAAATACTAAGCATTCTATTTTCTTCACTGGAAGGGAGACAAGAAAATAAAGATATGGACTACTGAACATCTCTGTCCTCTGTCCATAAAGATTTCCTGACAGGCACATCTCCATTATGTTTAGCCAGTGTCAGAATCTCCCTTTGGCTCTCCGAATGTGAACAGAATTATTAATTTTTCTAATATTTTCTACATTATATGATTTAAAAAAAAAATTATTATAATATAATCTCTCACCCTGTAGCCTGTCAGATCATGTGCCATTGTTAATATGTCAAAAGACAACATAAAACAGTAATGAAAACAGCAAATGTAAATATTTTCTTAGAGTGTATATTGATTTTTGCTCATGAAATATCTTTTTCATTTTGGAGAAATCTTATTGTGTGGAATATATTTGTTCTGCAAATCCACCAAAAACTGTTTTACTGAACAAGTATTTTCAATCATATCTTTTTTGATTAATATTTTGCTGCAGTATTTTTCAACAAACATACTGAAATAATGTTAAAGTTACAAATTCAAGTACAGCAGGTTTAGAGAAATCCAATTTCCACAGTCTGTATGCATACCATAATTCAATAAAGTACCCACAAATTATTTTCTTTATAGTTCTGCCCTCATTCACTTGATGCAATGGCCTTTCCCTTCATTGCCTGCAAATGCCACAGATCAACCAGGCAATTTTCCAGTGTGGCATCTGGTGTCCTGAACTTGGCAGGGATTACTTTTCAAAATCTCTCTTCTGCATCTAAATAGGAGTTTGGGGAGGTGAAGTGCAAAAATAATACTCAGTATGTTTCTTTTTTACCATCCTGTTCCAGTCCATAGGAGGTCATGCTTTGGGAGTAAATTGGTAAGTTGGCATCATCTCTTCATTTTACTCTGTGGTCAACTGACCAAACTTAAATAGGAGCATACAGGCACCACAAACATCTGAAGTCATGTCTTCCCATGATGCCTCCTAATATGGGTGGTATGGCAATTTAACAGTTTTCAAAAAAATATTTGTATTAAAAAAAAATATATATTAGCATATTTGATGAAAAATACTGGTGCAAAATATTAGTTTTATGTTAGAAAATACTAGTTCAGCAAAATACTTCATTTTATATGGTCTATGGCATGGGCAGAAAAACTTTGTGTATAACATACATTGTAATGACCCATGGAATAGCAATTTTTACATTAAACCTGTATACACTGCCTATTAACTCTTAGCATGTCTCAAACATAAATTCAAATGTTGCGAATGTACTTGCATGATTTTACACAGTTTCCTTATTTTTCCTTGGACAGAAGGCCCGGGTTCTCTTCCTTGGTTCGATAAATCTGTGTCCTGCCCCCCTGCACTTTTTCCTTGTTCTGGACCTGGTTGCTTTCTGGCATCTAACATTGTAAGCTCCTGGCTGGTCTTCTATGAGCAGGACCTCACAAGTTATCAAAGGGTGGCATCTGCCACTTCTCTTGGACCAGGCTGCCCTTACTCTGCTCAGGCACAGGCCAGTCTGAGGGTGCAGGCAAATAAATGTAGGTGTTCAAGCATGGGCGAGTGTGTAGGGGCTTCGTGTGATTGCCTGAGACCCCTTTAACTGTCTTTTTTCCTAATGTTTTATGAATATAAAGGAAACTGTCAGATAAGACATAGGTCCTACAGAAATGCTTGCCTTCTTGTATCAGCCAGATAGCAGGACATGTAAATTGAAAAAAAAAAAAGAAAAAGGAAAGACCTTCTCGTTGTGACTTTCAGAAGTGCATTGACTCTGTCTACATACATTTAGTATAAATCTAGTGAACAAAGCAGGATTCAAGTATCTGAAAACAGGCTCTTCAGGCATTCTGAGGAGCCCCACTGAGGAACAGCAGTCTCAAAGCAAATGTGTTAGTCATCAGTCTGCTCTGCCTGGATGTCTTAAAACCCCCACAAACTCCCAAATAACACCAGTTATTTACCTATTCAGAGCTGAATGATCTCTATACATAATTATTCAAATGCTTAAAATTAGGTGTCTAGCAGCATTTTAGAGATCCTTCCACCCTAAGATGCCCTATTGAATATCTTCCATTGATCCTCTGTCATAAATGGCAACTCTGAGCAGATGTTTCAGGTATTCTATGATCAAGACATAGATGTCTTTATGCATTTGAATTGTTTTGCTGCATTTAGAGGTCTAAATTTAGATGCCTGCAGTGTGGTACTGAAAGATACCATGAGGTATTCAGTTGTGTGCTGGAACAGACGAAATTCATTTCGACTATTTTAGAACTGCCTATCAGAATAGGATTGACCCAGCCTAGAAATTGTGACTTTCTTCTGTGCTTCAGCACTAGAAATGGCCCTTTAGTTTGATGGATCATTTCATCCCACAAGTTATAACTGAATAAATAAATGCTGAATTGCTTATTAAATTATGCATACCACATACATGTGTATGTGTGTAAGTACATATGTACAGCTACAGCTTATTGAATTCTCTGCGGTCTCTTGCCGCTATAACTGACTTCAGTCTCACACTCAGTCTCATACCAACCAATACCCTGAAGTGTGCAAGTCTGCCAAGCTATCAGGCACAAAACTGCCCTTATGTGGGCAGTCTGTTCAGAGAGGATGAGGTGGCAGCTGTTTTCAAGCCCCTCCCAACACTCCTTGAATTATGCTTAGGAATGTGCTTGTTTTGGATGTGTCTCATTGGTACCAGTCAGGGGATGACAGTGGTTAATCTCTTCGTCTTGTCCCATCTTTGTTGCGAGGATTTAATCACAGTTTCTCTTTTAGACCTGGTTGTCTTGGGAATTTGCAGGTAGATTTGTGGGTGTCAGCAAGACATACCACTTTTATAGCTCCTCTCTGTGCACATCGATATGAAGATTTTTATTACAATTTTTCAAAGTCCTAGAAGATTCCTGGGCTTCTATTTTCTTATATATCGTAGACAGTCCGGTATGTACCAGTAAAACCTGACCTCTACCTTTTATGATATTCATAAGTTTTCTTGTCAAAAGTCTCCCAAGCTTCTGGAATATTTCAGCAATATATTGTCCTAAACTTTCCACTTTCCAAGTCTGGAATTGCAAATGAAGATTACAATTTTCTTTTTTCCTTGAAATCATTTTTGTCTTTAAATTCTAAACTAATGCACTCTTCATATGCTGTTGGTTTTATTTGGATTCTGACGAGCTTTGTGATGTGCATTCCCACTTTCTCATTCTCTATTATTCATCTCACATTATCCATTTTTATCGAAGACAAACTGGAAAAAGAATTTGAAAAGAAACAGAAGAATGAGATGTCATTGCTAGGACAGACACATTCTTGCTGTGCACTGTGATCATACTTTCACTGACTGTCCTGCTGAATATTTATTAAGGGCTACCTCTCTGTCTAATCTGAACTTTACTGGTTCTAAGAGAAATGGCAGGATCACATCAGGTACAGATCTTCATCCAGGCTCTTCTGTGCAGCGTTTTTTTCCTGTGAGCAGCAGCTGGCTCTCTGCTGAGTTTAGCAGCGAAGTTGTCAATGCCACATACTTGCTGTGAAGCTCAGTTCCAAAAACCTCTGTTGTGAGTATGTGGGGATAGTTGTAGAAAAGTTGTGTAAGAATTAGGCAGAAATTTTTAGTAAGTTCATCTTAGTTAGTTAGTTCATCTTAGAAACTTATTTGTGGTATTATTCCATTATAGAGCATTTTTCTAGCAAGAGTAAACATTGGTACACAATTTTTAAAAAAACAGGAAGTTTGTGTTACTAATCTCACATTCCACTAGTAAGAGCTGGAGGAAAAAAATAGTAAAACAAAAAACCTGTTCAAACACTTTATGCTTAGACCATTAAGTTTCTTTGCAAAGTTGTTACAGAACCACTAGAATAATGATAAAAATCTGTCGTTAAAAGCGTTAAGAATGGAGACTCAACAGACAGGTCAAATCCAGCCTCTTCAGGGCTCTGTATAGGCTTGGGATGTTGTCTTATATAGCTGCCCTGAAAGACATCTAGTTCCAGATAGCAGTGGTTCACATGAAGGTAAAGCACAGCTGAAATGTGCCCTGATAACTCTGTGTGACCCTTGTGCACCTCTTGTGTCCCTGCATCCTGGAAGAATGCCAGCCAGGAGGGGGCCAAAAGGAGGTGGAGAGGGACTGCGAGGTGATGGCAGCGTAAGAGCTGGACTCGATGATTCTTGTGGATCCTTTCCACCTCAATATTCTGTGATTCTGTGATTCTAACTCAAAGGATTGGTATGTCCTGCTGCTAAAGGCAGGTGCCTGCAGAGAGCTGTATAAGCCCTCAGGCAAGATGTTGTCCCCACAAGATGTTATCCAGATGAGAGGGATCTATGGTGCTGCACATCCACATCTCCCCATGGGCCTGAGCTAGAGCTTTGTCCATCCCTATGCACATGAACAAATGTCAAGAGCTATAGCTTCTCCAGGGAGCCATGGGTCAGGACTTGGGCTTGGAGGCAGCACAGGGCACACAGTGGTCTTCTCCCTCCTGAGTCACTTGCTGAAGATTGTTGAAAATTTCTCTGGAACAGCATCAATCTGAGGAGAAGGAGAGCTGCATGGCACACATCTACTTGTTGTCCCCTTCTCCTTCTCCTTCATGTGAGTTTTTCCTTAAAATATTTTCTGGTTCATGGGCTCATCAGACAGGTCTTCTGTTTTGCCTTGTCAATCTCTTTGGGGATTTCCTTACTGACCTCATTTACATGTTTTGCTGGATTGGCATTTTGTCCTGGTTTCTTATGCATGCAGGCAATGTTGCCTGAACCTGGCAGCGCCATGCTTCATCTCAGAGGCTGTTTCAGCAGTATTCCATGGATGTCCTGCTAGGGCTGAAGAGGTCTCTCAGGGTCCACTTTGCAGCTAATCTGAGGCTGCTCAGAGATCAATGGGTATGACCGCTTCTAGGTGGCTACTTGTGGAAGGCAGCCCAAGTGTGTCATGGGCAGCATGAAAGGGTGTCTTGCAGTGGTTTCCCCTGGAATGGGGGAGTAGCCTAATAGACATGATAACCAGGACAGGACAGTGCATGTGTGGGCTACATGCTCTGCTTTTTTTTTTTTCCCCCCCAAAAAAAAGCTCGCTGTGCAGAAGAAGAAGAGGAAGTGAGTTCTGATATGAAGGAACAGGAGTGTTACAAGCAGGCCACACCAGCTTTTGGGGTCTCACAGCAGAAAATTCACTGGAGAGTGTCTTAATACCTGTGGCTGCTCTCACCACACTGGGTACAGTATGTATATGTAGGATGGTATAGCAGAGTGGCGATTTTGACTCCATGGTGTTGCAGAGGATGCAATGGGAGTGTAAATGCAGCCACAAGTAGTAGCATCCACATAGTTAATTTTGAATCATATTTTGAAATAATTGATGAAGTATGGGAACAAAAACCTTCCCCTTGGCTACTACATGGTGGTCAAGATGGTGATAAACTGTTCTTTCTGTGATGTAAGCATCCACAATATACGAGTACTGCTCCATTTTATTATTATAAGTGGCAAAATATGCATAGGCTTTTCAGCCAGATCTCTTTTAGGTCTGCACACTGTTCAATTTTCTACAGACTAAAACTGTTTGTGGTTTTAAATTCAAAAACATTGTTGGATGGATAAAATGTCTGCTCTCTGCAAACAAGCTTCCTGGTGGTATATTGCAATTCTCAGCAAGGTCTGTCTCTGTCAGTTCACTCAACAATCTCAGGTAGGCAGAGTGGAAAAAAATGAGTATTTTCCACAGGTAAATTAATTTCCCTTGTGGTTAGTGGGCAGGCTTGTGTGGACAGTAAAAGTTACGCACATATATATTTTTTTTTCCTTTAAAACCATGTCTGCAACTAGCACACACGTGCAGAAGGAAAATTTAGAATGTTTGCTCAGTTCAAGTTGGTAAACAAGTATTTTGTTCTGATGGGATTTAGCAAGGAATTATGGGAGTACAGAGATTTCATAAACCATCTAGGTTGGCTGTCAAACACCTGTTTATGTAATAAGAGATCTAGGGGATGAAATTATGGCTAATGGGACTTTGTAAACAAAAAATTTGGAGTGGTTATATTCCAGCTGTGTAACTTGCTACTATTTTTTCAATCCTCAGGACTTCTGACATGCACTGATTCTGCAAAAAGACTTCAGTAAAAATAAAAATCACAGAACAGGACTGAAGCTGACTATGTTAGACTGAGTTATGTTTGTCTACTTGCCTATACACAGGAAAAACATGATGAAATTAGTCACATACATAGCACCTACAAGAGAAGCAGTGGAAAGTGTATTAAACTCTGAGGCTTAACCTGCATAGGAGTCAATGCTTGCTTAAAGTGAGCATTTTCTGCTTCTAGGATGCCAGTTTAACTGTTTCATGGCAGGTTTTCTGAAATTCTGTAGACAATTCCTCATGCATAAACTGTTTAGAGACTGCCTGCTCTCCTTCTAGAACATGATAGAAGTATTTCATTTCACTTTGTTGCCTATTTCAGATTGGCAGGGTTTGTGGGGGATAGAAAATACAGCAGGTTGCCTATGTACATTAAAATCAGTTCTTGGGTCTACCTGTATGTACATGGACCTCTGGAACTAAGAAGAGAAACCACCATCAAAGCACAGCTTGAGTGAGCTTTTACTGACCTCATGTATAGAATCTCCCAGCTTCTTGTCTTACTAATCATGTCTTTAATTCAAGTCATAAATACTCCTTACCCTAATTTTTTTATTAATTATGCAGCCGACATTAGCTTACTTACATTAGCTAGCTAAGGACTTTTACAGCTGTTTTTCACACCAGCCTGATAAAACTTTTTTTACTTAGGAGAGCCTGCTAATGAACACAGAGGCAAAATGTAGGTGAAATTAAAAAACTGTCTAGAAGGAATCATAATTGAATTAACTTCTACTGAATGGAAATAGCAAGACAGAAAAAGGATGAGAAAAGCAAAAGCAGTGTTTGGAGAGAAACAAAAGGAATAGTAAAATAGTAAAGTAAAGGATTTCTGTTTATGAAGGCAACAAAAAATTCATTAGAAAGGTACAAGTGTACAGGTTTCAATGAAAAAGCAGTAGATGAGGAAAACAGAAGCCATAGGGCAGTTCAACAATTACATGGTTAATGGGAGATATAGAAACTAATCATTTAGGCAAATAATGCTCAATGAATCAATGAGGCAATTAAGCAATAGTATGCAATATCTTATGGCTCCTACCTGTTTCATTAAATTTAGGTAGAAAGAGCCTCAGGTTCTCTTCACATATTAAAATGCTGAGCCTCCAGTTCAATGCTCTTTGGGAAATAAGTACTAAAGAAGGGAAGACAGACTAATATCTTTTAAAAGGAAGACTCATTTACAGTAAATGAAAAAAACCGAACTAGATCCCAGCAGCTGGTTCAGTTTAGATGAGTTCTCCCCATTTGTAAACAACACATTCCTGGGATTAGGATGGTGAAGGATTTGATAGATTGTGAGAAATGGTAGAACTCATGTTGTAGTTTTATTTTATAATAAAAATCACAATTACAATTTTACAAATCTGACTCCACTAAGCAACTATTTCATGTAACATGAAGCCAGATAACACTTCTGTTTTTGGTAATAAGTTGACATAATTACTATCAATCATACAATATGTCTGTTGCATCTGGAGTCATTAAGTCACAAATCACAGCAGTCACCACAAATAAAGAACCTAGTGCATATTTTATTTTAAAATAAGCTGTCTGTTAGAAAAGAAGTCAACTTTATGGGTGTGTGTTGTTGCCATAATAGGTCCTCCAGGTCACAGGGTTTGGATAAAAATGGAATTGGTAATTCAGACTGGGTGTTTTACTTATAAATAGATTAAACTCCTTGCATGGTTATCTTTCCGGTTCTGCATGTTACAACTGATAGGAAACAGCATAGGGAAAACAGATTGAATTCAAACATATGGATTACTTAAAAATTAGAACAGAAAAAAAAAATGACAGTAATTAGCACAACCAGGGAAGACAACTGGCCCAGGTATATACATGCAAAAAAAAAAAAAAAAGCCAGTCAGAGAAATGTTGAGTAGCTGGCATATAATAATTAGAGTCCTCAAATTTATTCTTCTTTTTTCTGTTTCAAGGACAGGACTACTAACTAAGAGTTTAATAGTATTTAGAATTTCATTTTGTGCATGTGCATATATGTCTGGCATTTTTGCATGTATTTTGTGGCAGTGAATTTTTGTCAAAACATTAAGCTCAAAGGTTTGAAGGTCACAGAGGACTTCCTTTGATTCCAACATCCAGTGCCCAACCATTCGTTTGGCTTCATAAAATCTAAGCCTTAGCACAGACTTACAGAGACGAAATCTGTAGAGGATTTTTTTCCCCAAATTTCATGCAAATTGTTCCAGTGAAATTTCAGCCTAGTATTTTGAAGCTCAAACATACGGATGGTTGTAGCTGAATTTTTTTAAATATGGAAAAATCTGGTTTCTAAAGCATTAAGTACTCAATCAGGGCATGCTGCATCAGACAATTTGGAAATGAAAATGTAATAAAGCTGATTGAACAGAAAACTCAGATCAGCAGCAGTTTGAGGATGTGCTGTGAAAAGCTCCTTCTTAAATTCGAAATAAATTGTTATAATCTATTGTGGCAGTAAAGGACCTTCCTTCTGGTTTTCTCAAAGCATTCCATTGAGGAACTCTGAGGCACTCCTTGGCAGCCCAGCATGATGCTTGGTGGTCCTCCCACAGAGGTCCAAACAAGTTCTGGAAAGGCTCCTTGGATTAATTTGGAAAAGCCATGCAACTGCAGTAGCATGGGCAGGCAGTCCTGCTGATTATTTGCATGTCCCGGTAGAGATAATTAACTTCACACTGATACACCTTCACCGTACTTGTCATTAGTGCTTTGGCACAAGCTCAGATTTCTCAGCTGTCCACTTTGTGACACAGAACCTACTCTTAATTTCCATAGTCTCTGGACAAAATCTGAGCCATGGTAACTGGGAGGCCAAGGAACAAAAGTGGGAGGGATCACACTGAGAGGCAACAAAGGCACTGTGAGAGCTTTAGGGCCTTCTGTGACTTCTTAGGTAAGTCCACATTTAAAGTCTGTCCTGACAGTGGGCTACTATGTTTCTTTAGATATGTTTAATTTTGTGGAAAATAAGTTTAAAAGTCCAGCACAAAAATTGATGAGAGAAGCAGAAAATGGAAGGCTACTTTTTTTTTTGGTTCAGGGAACCAGGAGTAGTTTGTGAGACACACAGAATATTTCTGCAATATGTTAATATATTCCTTGTGAAAGCTAGTTCTGAGGAGGCAAACCAATAAATTATACAAGTTTTAGATCAGTTTCTTAAATCATTAAAAATTTCAAAGCTTCTTAAGGGGCCCTCTAACATTTGAAAAAGTATATTTATACTCTATTTCAAACCTATCTTCATTCACTGATCTGTCAGAATCATCAACAGTCCTTGAATACAATGTCTAAATAAAAAAAGCCCATGAAAACATTTTGTGTAAGATGGATATTAGTTTCCTGTATTTTTTAATGGGTCAACCTTTACTTGTAAATGCATAATGCTATTTATAGTGTTAATTAGTCATTAACATCACTGCTTGTTGTTAATGAATAATTTTTAGAAGGTAGTGATCACCCCTATCTGATATAAAGAGCACCCTGAGCTGCATTAGGAGGAGTGTTCCCAGCAGGGAGGTGATCACAGGGAGGTGATCCTTCCCCTCTGCTGAGAACTCATGAAAGGCATCTGGAGTGCTGGATCCAGTGCTGGGCTCCCCAGCACGAAGGGGTGTGGAGCTGCTGGAGAGAGGCTCTGCTTTGCAGGCTTTCCTGCCTATAGGGAAATTGTGGGTTTAGGCTCATTTCATCTTGCACATTATTTAGGTGCACGTTCTTCAGAAAAAGATGCAATATGAATTTCCCCATTAAAAGATATTTAATTGGGTTGTTTCCTTTTTTCTTTACATTTTGTTCATTTGTTTGTTTATTTTTTGATTCCAAAGCACCGAGAGCCACTGTTACTTTACACATATTTTTACTGTATGCTCACAAAAATTATATGCATATAATCAAATTTCCAGAATGCAAACCACAGTTAAAGAGAACAGTTCGTAAGAAAATACCAGTTATTAATCTGCTAAACTACATAAAATATACATTATGTAGTTTCCTTGTCAAAAATCTTGCCAGAGATCCATGCTTTAATTTTTAGAAAATGTGAATCAAAATAATTATGCAAGATTTACAGAAAAGACTTATTATTGGTGTAATTGGAAAAATGAAGTAGGGATATTTTGGCCTAGGCTGATGCTAAATATTATCTATTTGTAAAATACTCTCCTCTCCTTTAATTGCCACATTGACTGCCATTTAAAATCTGCAGAAAGTAGAAATAGGCCAAATGAGATATGCAAGGTTTCATTTGTGTACTTATTTTTAATTGTTATGCAGATCTGTTTTGCTATTGAATGATTAATGATAATACTTTGAATGTCTCAGATAAATAATGTCGTAAGAGTAGAAAAGGTTTAACCAATATTTATCCTATATCCTTTACTGGACAGTCAGGTAAGTTGCAAATAGTTGTTTGGAGTTTTTTTAGTTTAAAATGGAATAGGTACTGCTTAAATCTGAAATGTTTGTTTGGGTAACACGTTGGAGATCTCCCACTTGAATGGTGTGTTTTTGATAAATTCAGGAGCTGCAGAAATACGCAATTTCCAGTTATTAAATGTTTAAACTTTGCTAAAAATTCTCCTGAGATGCTGATATTTGTAGTGTGCCATTAAGATACCTCTGTTTGTGTGCGTGGCTGTAGGGAGAGTAGTTTCTTACTTTTCCATTGCCGAAGAGTTGGTTCTGTGCAGTGATAACTCAGCTGACAGAGATGAACTCAGTGACTGCAGGGCATCTTGCTGCTTCACCCTACATGCCCTCTGTGTCTTATGTCCTAGACTGTCACTGGATTTGTATTACTGCTGCTGCAAGTTATTACAACACCTAAAACACTGAGTTTATTTCTAGTTCAAAGAGTTCAGAATATGAACTAAGCATCCCAGAGAGTTCATTAGTACAACAGATGACAAATTATGCAGAATAAAGCTTTGATGTGAAATACAGAATTTGGAAAGGCAATATGGTTTTTGATACTCCAGAAACTATCAAACACAAGGGGTTAGCAAGAGTCTGAGAAGGTTAAAATTAGAGGAAAATTATGGAAGGGTCAAAAGAAATATGGATCTATTGCATGAAGCTCCACCTAGACCTGATGGGAACCTTGGACAGTTGAATAAACTGTTTAATTCCTTGGCTTTCCAGCAATTATTCCAGATAGTCAGAAAAAATAATGATGTTAGTTACTTGTGTTCATATGCATTATCAAATATTCTGAGGCTTTCTGAAACTCTGGGTTTTTAAAGAATATTTGGAGTAAATTGCATTCAGCTACCAGAAATTTTTATGAAACAGATTTTTTGAGAGGTTGATGTCAAATTTTGAAATTATTTTGGTACAATGTGTGAAGAATTAATGGGCATCTATTTTGTGGAACAAAGGTGCTTGGAGAACCAGTGGTTTTTAGTGGACAGGAGAATGCTAGAGGCTTTACACAGAAAAGTCATGCTTGCAATCTCTCCCTAAGGAGTTTAAAATCTCATTTTGGCAGTAACATGATGAAAAATATTAAATACTAGTGGACATGACTAGATAAAACTATAAAAACTTTACAGTTAAAAAGGAAAATGAACATGGAATTGTTAATGCAGCATGCCCAGAACAAATTTTGTCTGAGAGATTATATGAGGTCACACAATAAATCCATAAATGCCCTTTGTGATCATCTAGTTACATTTCTGCTTTTCTAGCTTTTTCCTCTTTCACCTGAAAATTTTATTTTCTCTGATTTCTCAAGCTTCGAGGGGACTATGGTATTAAATTTATAGGTTTGTTCAACATCTTACCCTAATATTATAAAACCAGAGTGTACTATATGATTAACTCTGCTGGTTACAACTGTACTTTTTAAAAAGTCATTGGCACCTCACAGTGATCAGAACATGAAATATCTAATTATTTCAAATGTAAAGAGCAGGGAAAATTAGTATGCTTGAATATCTTATAAAATTCATGTGAATTCTTACACACACATATATATTTATGCACAACTGTGCGTACATTTATACATGTACATATATTTTATAGACTAGAGAGATCACACACTTTGAAGATGGAAAACTGTAAAATTAAGGTAATTTAGATAACTGTAACTCAAGCCCTTCCATTGCACAATTTAAAGGAAGAGACAGGAAGCAGTGTAACCTTAGCTGGCTGCTATGATGAGCTTTTTTTAAGTGCTTGCCATTTTCTCCCCATGTATATTTGTGTCAAAAAAATGAGCTTACATCTTGGTGCAATACTTTGATTGCTCTAGCAATAGCTAGAAGAGTTGTAAATTAGCAGCGGCAAGAGCTGGAACAATTAGTGAAAACTGGTATATGAGCCTAAAAGGGAGCACAAGGGCAAGCAGAACTCTTGGCCAAAGATCAGACACAATTGCTGAATTTCTTCA
Source organism: Dryoscopus gambensis (assembly GCA_013389985.1). NCBI lineage: Eukaryota > Metazoa > Chordata > Aves > Passeriformes > Malaconotidae > Dryoscopus > Dryoscopus gambensis. The sequence goes on from WEIT01027125.1 coordinate 93,938, forward strand.
CTAATTGGTACCTGCTGATCTGAGTGCTTATCTTCTCTACTTTTGGAGAACATATCTTTAGTTCCATTTCAAATACGGTTCAAGAGGACTTTACAGAGCTATTAATTTTCCTCTTTCTTTTTCTCTTGTCTCTTTGAAGAGCTAAGGTCTTAATAGTTCTTGATAGCAATTTCAGATCAAAATGGACAATAATTGATAATAAAGTATTCCAAGAATCATCTAATAATTGAAGTCACCAAAAATCTGCCATCAGGTGTTCTGTCTGTTTTTCAAAAGTAGCGTAAACCCTGGCTACAAGCTCTCCTCAAATTATGCAGATGAACATCCAGAGGATTTTGAGTTCTCCACTTAGGTACAAATTAGGAATTTTCTCTGGCTCTTATCATCTGTTAAAAAAAAAAATCAAAAATCGATGTAATTAGTTTTACTCTTAGACATATGGCTCACACTAGGTAGCTAATCTTACTCTTCATTTGTGCTATCTTAATGTTAGGCACCTTGCTCTGCTCACAGTTTAGAATTTCCAGTTCTCTGGAGACATTTGTTGGTTATCCTTCTTCACTGCATCTTGCCAACAACTTCAGGTGTGTGTATAGAACAATTTGTACATAAGAGAGTTCTCATGTTCATTCACACAGACACACACAAGGATGATGTAGGGATGTCATAGGAGAAGGTTTTGGTTTTGTTTTTTCTGGAAATAATCCACTCATCTCATCAGAAAATTGCTGTAGGTGTTATTTCAAAGAGATAATCTATTTTCAATATTTTCGTATTAGTGGGGACCCCTGATTTTTATAACTCTAAATACTTTAAAATGCTGGTTTAACCTGCCTTTGCCCAAATAGCACTCTATATAGCATTAGGAGGGGAAAAGAGAAGTTTATTTCTATTGCTGTATATATTGTTACATAATCTCACAGAAGTAATTTTCCTTTCCCTTTAAAATATAATTTATTAATTGGTTATTCTGATTTTGAGCAGATCATGATGACCTCTATTCAGAAAAAATGTTTAGCAAGGGTAAAGCCTCAGCTTTGAGCAAATCTGAATTCTAGAGACCCTAATAAGCACTCATCAATCGAAGACATATCTTTACTGCAGGTTACATCATTCTATAAGCTTTAAACATATCACACCCAAAAAAGGAAAGAGAAGATGGAACTCTGTACAAAGTAATAACTCTAGAAGGAGGACAAGAGCTAAAGTGCCAAAGACTAGGAGGGAAAAAGTAATTCAAGAAGGATATCTCAAATTTTTCTCCTAAAGAGAATTTTATGGTACCAGATTAAATAGAGGGAACTCATACAACTGGTAATTGCATATAATTAATATTAGATTGTTACAGGAATACTTAACTTTTTTTTTTAGTAAGCCTAGCAATATAGGAATGTCAATATGCTGTTCTTACAGCAGCACTGAATCTTCATCTTGCCTGCACCAACTGTGCTGTCTCTTAATCAAGACAAGGGTGGCCTGGGGTGGAGGAACAGCACGGTCGCTCGACTTCCTTCCGAACGGCTCGGGTCTAAGACACGCAGGCATCGATACGATGGACGATCAAAGACTTTAATTAGCTCGAGGGGTACACATATATAGAGAGGGTCTCACTACGTCACAAGGGGATGTACTGGTCTTCTTCAGGAGGTTAGTAGGGGCAGTGGAAAATTACTGGGACTAGGAGGGGTTACATTCCAGGAAGAGGGCTGGTATGTTTTAGGAGATAACATATCTAGAGAGGAGAGGAGCTGAGGGGCCCTGTCCCTTGCCGTAACATCACGAGATCTTCCGCAGCGCCTAGGCCCTGCCTGTCAGATTCCTCACACAACTGTACAACAATATGTGTTCTATATGGTGGCTATATGAGCATTGCACACAACTAACAGTCAAAGTAGGCCAGAATAGGGTGGAAAGTCACAGTAACACTGCAGAAAGCAATCCTGGCATGTTTAGCAAAAGGAGATTGGTGTGAAATCAGGACGTACATATATGTACTGCTAAATTTCCAAAAGTCTTATTTTATTCCTGCTGTGTATATGCAGATACGTATACATCTATGCATGCATATGTACACAAGTCCATATGCGAATTTATAACAGAGAATTTGGGGTAAAACTATATACTTTGCAATTGTCTGCTTTTCACCAGCACAGCAACATCAATCTGCAGCAGTAAATTGATTAAGCTGATCGAATGAGGTGGTTGAAAGCTCCCACTAGGCCATTGTGATGGATCATAGCTCGACAAATGATGAATAATGCATAAGGTCCAATGTGTTGACATGTTACTTAATTACATTGTTAATGCAACCATGATACGGAAGTTTCAGTGTTGCGGTGCGATATCTGCACCCTTCCTGGAGACAGCTTAGTCCGCGGAAAGAATCAGGAAAGACTCATCTTGTGGATGTTTCAGCAGATCTTTAATGGCGTCCGCCTCGTGGGGAATCAGCACACACCCTCCCCAAGTCACAAGACAATTCCCCAAGTTCCCCTCCCAGGGGGACACAAAGCCACCAACCAAATGCAGCCCTGGGCTCCATGTGACCAGGGCAGATGCAGGGGCAGGGAGACCCCGTCCCAGATCACAAATTCACCTGAGCATCCCCCCCTCCCCCCAGGGGAACGGGGGGAGGGAAACCCAACATTTCAGAAGGGAAATACGGACACATCTGAAACAGTATGATGGTTATCTAATTCCATACTGCAAAAATGTCAAAGACTGAATAACAATCCGAGTGTGATGCAAATAGAAAAGCAAAGAATGGCACAGTGTTGAAAAGATAAGGGAAAATGATAAAGATAAGCATGATGATGTATTTGACAAAATGTTAACAAAAAAGCACTGAGACCATGGTATGGTTATCCCAGTGCTGTCCTCTTAATAACTCACAATCAGCTGTGAAGGACCTAGGTAAACTGGCATACATAGGAATAAATAAATATTCAGGAATACAGCTTGGCATTAATTAAGACTGATTTTTGATGTGACATTAGTAGTATATGAGGCAGACATATCCTGTTTTAAACCTGAAGTTCTTCATAAAGTTTCCAGTATATATCCAATGAGGATACATTTTATTTTGCCACCTAAACTTTAGGAACTGCCCTTAATACCTGCAATGGGAAGTCAGATCACACACATCTGTATTATAAATTATATATGAAGAAAGATGGTTTAATAGAACAGGCACCACCACTGTTCTTAAAAGAGGAAAAGTGAATGATAACTGGAAGTATCACTATAGGAAATAATCTCCTGCTAACCTCACTATTTTAGTCAGTTTTTTGGTAAAGCTCCAGAATCTAGAGTAAGCTCTCCTCCATACATACAAACCTCACTGCACTCATGGGACAAGTAAAAGAGGTAATTTTTTTTTCCCTTTAAGGGGCAAGATTTACCAGTTTTGTTTGAACTCTAGTTCAAATTAGCCCATCATTTATCAAATGATCTTGCTGAAATCCATCAGTAGTGACAAATGTTAGTACACATATTGCATCTTGTGTTAGTTCTATCTGTGAAAATCTATTTTAATTTCTATTGACAAATTGTAAAAATTTATGTAGCTCATTTGTAACTATTTCTTTTACAGACTCTCAAAACCAATTTATCATCAAGTGGTCATTTTTATAATGCACTTCTCTGATGTTCTAAATTCTATATCAAAAGTAACATGAAAAGGAAAGAAAAATTTCAGATTTCACTGGAGCTCAAGCCAAGCTTCTAATATAAATCCCTTGTGTAGTGTTAACATAGATTTTAAAGTCCAGATTATGTGGCTTTTCACTGGAAGTGCTTATGAAAGTCTTGCCATTTCACTACCTACATGATCAGCATACTTGATAGTTTATTTCTCTGCAACACCCACATTAAATATTGTGATATTTAACTGATCATTGTTCTTGGGTAAATAGGATACTACTGGGGACAAAAAGCAGCCTTCAAATAGTAAAGAATGAAATACATTACAATAGGCTAAAAGGAAAGTGTCAATGGAAATAGGCAACTCAGAATTAAAACTTTTTCTTTCTTTTTTTTTTCTTTTTCTTTTTAACTAAAAACATAATCTGGGTGTAAAAGAAAGAGCTAGAGAAATAAAAGAATGTCAAAGGTTGCAAAAAAAAGCAAAAAGAATGTATAATAACAAGGGAGATGATTCAGAAAGACACAAGGCAATCTGTGGAGATGGGTTAATGATAGACAGTGAAGGTGAAAAGAAAATTAAATGGATTAAATGTCATAAAATCATTAATTTCAAGAGAGAAAGATAAAATGAAGAACACAGAGGGCAGAGGAGTAACGTTTTCTGTAGCAAACCCATGAACTCTCAAGCTGGGAGGAGGGCTAAAGAATTGCTGCATTTTCAATGTGACAGTGTGAGTGAGGGAACACTTCTGAAGAGATGTGAAAGAGCACAGTGTAGGAATTTCCAGGCCGAACAGTGCTGTATCACTGTGAATGAGTTCCTGAATATACTACCCCAAGACTAGACTAACTCCTAAAAAAAATTATGTTGTGATCTGTGTTACCTGATCGACATTAAAAAAAAAAATGGATAGAGTTTTCAAAATATGGAGTTAATGGAGTTATTTATGTATTACAGAAAGTGATATATAAAGCTATATTAAAATGGTGCAAGATTTAGATTTATGACTGTTAAAATAGTAGTAACAACCACATTTTTGGTTTTGCACATTTCTTCTTGCCTTCGCTGTCCTGAACACTTGGCTTTCTTGATGTCTTAGGTAATCAGCTTCCCCCAAAGGTACAAGCTCATCTATGATCTCTTATGCTTCTGGGCCTCCAACTGGTCACACCATTTACTTCTTGCCACAAAATCTGTGTTCTAGAGCTCATTGTGTGAGCTGCACTTTGGTGTTACCTCAGGCAAAGTATCTCATGCACCAAGGGTATTTTCTTCCTGATATGCATTTAGGTGGCTGCAGGGAGTAGCCACTGTGATTTTCAGCAATATGGTTAACTACAAGTGATGGATAGCACTTCATTCCTCAAATCTTCCCCATGGTAGCTTGAGCTGTCTGAAATCACACTGGTGTGTGGCCCTTTATGGGCCATGGGAACTGCAAGTAGCTTAGCTGTCTCTGTACCTTCATTTTAGCAATCTCTTTTCTGACAGAGTATGTCCATACTGTTAATTTGCTTTGCTCTGTATTTCTGTCAAAGCTCTTTTTCCTTGCATCGTCAGTGCTTCATTCACACTTGTTACCTGTAGGGATTCCTTCTGGAACAAACTACCTCCCTTCCAGAGGATGCCTTGGCAATGTTAACAGGTCACTGGCTTCAGGACCTACCTCAGACTGACAGGATGGATGCTCACTGAAATAAACTCAGGCCCAACACTAGTTCAGCAGGCCATGCACTTTCAAAAACCCTTATCCCACACCTCATGCAATAAAGATTACTGTAATTCCATGGAAACACCACTCTGGCTGGCTGTCACACAGCTTTTTTCCTTTTTTTCATAACAAATTTTATAATTTTCTACTTTTTTGGCTGAAAAGAAACCTGCAAACAATCTGACTCATCAATCTCTGACTGATGGTGACAGGAGTTCCACATGGGCGCTAGAGCACACCAAAGTAGTTAACTACAAGTGATGGATAGCGATCTTGCAATCATGGAGTAGCTGAAGGAGGAAGGCACATCTGGAGATCGCCTGGTCCAATGTCCTGCTCAGAGCAGAGTTAGACAAAGCACCTTGCCCAGGCTGAGCAACCTACTCTCATGTTTGACTATCCTTGCATTGATAAAATTCCCCTTGAGGACTGTTCTGCTCCAGAATAATCAGTCCCAAATGTCACAGCCTGCTCTAATAAATCAGACTCACCAACACCATTAATCATCTTAGTTGCTCTTTGCCAGATTCTCTCCAGTCATATCTCCATGCACTTCCTGCAGTCCTATACCTGTAGAGCTGTATCCTTTCTTGGGAACTCAGCAGAGCCAAGGTCTGTGGTGGGTTGGGTCACTGGAGCAGTGGGGGAAATTGCAGCTCCATGGAGTGCATCAAGATTACTGTGCACACAGACAGTTGTCAGCAGTCCTGGCTGCTGTGGGAGCTCATCAGCAGTCATGGCCTTCTGTCACAGCTCTCCCAACAGAGGCAGGCACCTTGGAGGTCTTTAAGAACTACAAGAATCTTCTGAAAAGCCCAGATTTTTTTCCCAGGAGGTCTAGAAAAGGGGCTCAGAGACTGCAGCACAAGTAACAGTGGCTGTAGTCTGCCTCTGGTATCTGCACTCTTCTCTAGCATGCTGCAGAGAGGGTGTGGGCACACACAGCAGTCCTTTGGCCAGTTCTGCATGCTTGAGTATTTCCTCATTATGCATGTGCCTGTGTTTTTCTCTCCTAGAACTCTACTCATGTATTATGTATAACTGAATAGTCATTGAACCAAAAAACACAGACTGTAACTAGTTTTAAGGGTACATGACTCTGCTGCAATGATAATTTCTCTGCAGTAGGACGGTGGAGAGGGATACAGCTACATCAGCCACAGGCTGCCAGCTGATAATTAAACACAGGTTTCTCTGACCAAAACACCTTGTATCCACAGCTCCCACATGATTTTTCTGTAACCAGATGGAATTCTCACATTCTAGAAATTTTAAGTTCCTTTGTGGCAAGTCGTGATAGGAACTTTCAGCTGCCAATTTCTCACAGACATATTCTCTCTTCATGTTTGTTTTCTGAGTTTGTACTTGAATGGTTGTAGATTGGTTCTGAAGGAGGAAAGAGATAAGTAGTCACATATATTGATGGGAAAATAGCATTAATACTGTATATAATTCTCCTAAAGTGAAAATGTAGTAAGGATTCCAACTTATGTAGATAAGGCAATTATGAAGAGATTCCATATTTTTTGTTAACTGTCACTAAACACCATTTTCTTTCAATATACTGTTACATACATTTTCCTTGTTCTTTTTGCATTTTGTTCTTTACTGAAGAATTTCAGAAGAGGTAAGTAAAATGAGGAAAATAAGAGTTTCATTATGTATTCCTACTGCACTCTAAACTTGCTCCTCTTGCATATGAAAAATACCTTACAGGGTAAATGTATTGAAAACTCAACATTTTAAATGTGCCTTTTTCATTATTCCATTCTCCAGGCATGTAAAATAAGTAGACATCATCTCATTTTAACAGAGAAGAAAATAATCACTTCAAGGCTGTGTCCAGCTCACACTGGCATAAATGGAACCAAGTTGTCGCTAAAGATGAAAATATGTGCATTACAATTTTAGGCTTGTGAGTATATGCGGCAAGTTTGACTGTTCAAGACTGGAATTTAAGTGCCATCATCTTACTGAGAATTGGTTTCACTGTACTGTTCATTTCATGAATTTGAAAGTTGAAACAAACAAGAATAATAAAATCTATGTCTAAAAAGACTTTATTGTAATAAGAATCAATACTACAAGTTACAGGCACTAATTAACAGTTTAAAAACCCTTCATCCTTTGACAAAATTCCACAGCTGACTTTATTTTCTCCTTAGTGTATTAGACTTCAAATTAAGAGGATGCCTGCACAAAATCTAATTTTGCCTTTTGGGATGTATCTCATTATTTTCTCTTAAAGTCAATCAGGCTTTGAACTTGACCAAAGCATTTAGTGGTTTATTGTTTTGGGACATATGTGGCATAAAAAATCCAGAAGTTTTTTTTTTAAAAATTCTCCCTGATGCTATCACATGTAGTATTATCGATGCAATAGTATTTTTATTACTTGGAGTAGTATAAAGGAAGCAGAATTAAAATCGCCTTTTTGTGGAGCTTTTGAACACTTTACATTATACTCATAAACATCAGTATATACAACCCATTTCATAGTAAATGTGTGTAGATAAGGTGAGACTTTACTGGTACACTAAAAATAGTGACTTTGGGACTGAGAAAATGCAATAAATGTCAAATCCCTATCCTCTTTACCTTCTTCAGACTTGTACTGTGGATTTTTTCTTGTGACTTTCCTGCTGGATGATGTTACCATTACCACTTTTGCTGCCTGCTGCTCTCAGGTCTGCACATGGAGAGGCTCCTGTGATCATTTCTGAACTTTCTCACAACATTTACATTGGTTTATATAAGTAGTACATCTTGGCTGAATGTTTTGTTTTTCTGTCTCTCCACTTACTATAGGGAGCCCTCAAAATTCACCAGGAAGTCACTTCCAGTTTTGCCCCTTTATTCCACACAGCCGTTTCTCTGGCAGACACAATGGGTAAAGAATACCCAGAGACTGAGATGCAATCTATGAGATAAGCGAAGTTGACCAAAAAACTATTGTGAATACTGCAGGAAATAGAAGGGCTTTGGATGATATGCAAGGGTTAATTTTACTCAGAACATCTTTTCATTGCCAGTTTCCATTAGAGGTGGTGGATCTCAGGCCATGGCCAAGCAGTAAAGGTTTTTTCCCTTTGCATACATCAGCTATTTTGAGAAACAGCATCTCTAAGCTTTGAAGTGTTGTCTTAATGTAAATAGGTTGAAAGGTCATGGAAAATCGGTGTCTTCAGAACTGCCTTTTTTCCCCACCTGCAAAGGATGTGTCCTCAGCTGTCCACATTGTTCTCATGCCATTGAGTAGCTATGACAGTTTGTTCCACTGGAGCATCTGCATCCAGGTGAGTAAGTGCTCCTTCCTCCCTTCTTTGAAGCTTCTGAATGTCGAAACACTAGCTTCAGGTTCATTTTTATTGGCACAAAACGAGAAGTGATGTAATCACCTCTTGTAGGTGTAGATTATCTTTTTATTAGCATAGTATTTTGAACACTCTTCCCAGGAATGATTAAATGATTTTCCCGCTTGTTCAATGAACAGTAATTAGTATATCAGCAGATACATGCTATTTTTAAGAAAATAATAGATACTTTAATTTTACAGATATTGTTACAGATATTTTTCTTTATCAATATGCCACATTTTGCTTGTGTGTAAATAAATGCTTAAGAAGAATATCTCTGACCTCTTTTTTAACTAAAAAACATTTTTTATGCTAAAGAAAGCAATATTTCCACATCTTGTTGTCTTGCAGCTTTCTTTTTAATGTTGCAGACATTTTAGACTAAGACATACTTTGTTGTCTTCGTGGTAGCTTTAGGATTTACTAGTCATAATGACGTGAAGCTAATAATTTTTGCCTTCTTTAATTTTCCAGCCCGCCTACACTGAAACCATTTAAGACTTTTTTTTCCTTTAAAGTTCAAGGATGGGGAGCTCAAGCTGTGCTTTTGTACAAATATAATTGTCTGGTATGAACTTGCAACTCTAAAACTCCTTCTGTCACCTCTTAATCTCTGAACAAGATTTAATGTAAAGATTCCTGCTGACACAGCAGTGGTTCAATGTTATCCTGAATCTTGGAAAAAGCATATTAGGCACATGATTATGATGCACCTTTTAAACTGTTTTATCTTCACTGTTCTGATGGCTTAATAAGCTTTGCTATTGTTTTCTAAAGCTTTTCTGGTGTGCACTTAACAGGTGTGTCTTTACTGACTGTTCTGAAGCCAATCCCAGACCTCAACCACTCTAGTCTCCTCCCATCACATGTTTTCCAAACATGTCACCTTGAATGAGCATAGTTTACAACAGTATTCATTATAATTAGACCAGATTTTATTAATCTACATGTGGTAGATGAGTATGTTCTTCTTCGAGAAATAGAAGATTGTAGGAGTACAAGAATGACTTGACCTTGATGAGTTACAGCTGTGTTGAACCAGGTGTTTCTACTAAGGATCAGAGACCAGCTGACCCTCTGGCAGGTAACTCATAAGAGAGAGGAGAGGAGTGCAGATGAGCAGTATTGCTGAGAAAGCATGTAAGCAGTGCAAGCAAGCAAGGCTGAAGCAGCTTTAGGTGACAGCAGCCTCCTTTGACTGAGTCCTTAGTCCTCTCTCCTGGACTGAGAGTCAGGTTTTTTGTTTACTGTCAAAAGGTGCCCTCTGTGAGGATTGTGACTGTGGACCTAAGAGCAGGCTTGTGTTTACCAACAAACGGTGACCCTGACATGATGGGAGCATGAGAGTAGCCAGCAGTGGAGCCCTGTCAGGCAATACAGGT